>WAAD01013637.1:0-139050 GCA_013389945.1 Fregata magnificens | reverse complement strand
GTCCGGGTAGGGCAGTGTTTGTCTTGGCTCGGTTGGTCTAAGAGTTTCTACAGTCAGTGGTTGCATCTCTTTGATGCACATTTAATATCTGTTTCAATAGATTTGGATTGCTCTGTTTTCTTTGCCAAAATGCTGTGGGAGGCCATGCTGAATGGGATAGGAGAATTCTCATTTAGTTGGGGCTATTATCGTTATTAAACAAATTTGTAATCTTACACAACACAAAGCAAAAGTGTCTGTTTTCCTTGAATTAAAGTTCATTGCCATTGCTTAGAGTTTGCTTGAAGTACTTTCTGTTAATTCTTTTCCAGTTAAATCCCAGATCATCTATTCTTTTTTTTTTTTTTTTTTTAATTTTGGTTTTTTTTTTTGAAGCCCACAGTCAATTCATTCATTTTGCTTAAATCTTTTAAATATTGTGACAAGAGTAACTTTACTGGAGCCTGGAATTTTGTGAATTCAAGATTGACTGAAAAAGAGCACAAGAAGTCTTCAGCCAAAGCCTTTGAACTTCTGGATATAGATTGTTTGAATTGCTGGTTAAAGATTCTGATTGTAAGAGATGGTGTTTAACATCCTTATCAATTAATTCTTACTGGAAAATGAAGTATTTAATCAGCATTGATCTGTCATAAGGCTACATCACTGGCATTAGCTGAAACACAGAACAGAAGTGTTTATTGAACATAGATGTCTTTCTTGCAGTATTATTGACAATGTTATCATTTCCACAGTGGTAATGGACCAGTAGCTGTTGGTTAGATACTCTTCATTACAACACACTTTATAAACTTCATTTTATTGTCCTTAGGTTTATTGACCATTGATTTCTTCAGTTGTCCTTTTGCTTCCCTTATTAATTTTGTGTCATTCCTGGTTTCTAGTCTACTGCTACCAACTTTCTCTCTTTTACATTTGATATTTATTGGCATTTCCCCCCGTTTATACCTACTTTCACTCCCCCATCATGCCACAATGAGATTGCTTGTTCAGGGTTTTATTGCAATTATCGGCCATATGTTCTTCATTACACGGCATGTAATATACCCAACTAAGATTGCAAGACTTGTGACCTTCAGCACTATATTCAATACAGCATTGTGCTTAGGCCTCTATTGGATCTTAGATAGCAATATTTTTTAATCTTTTTATCGTCAAATGTAAAAAGAAGAAAATGACGTTTTAAAATTATTCTGTGCTAGAATGACATAAGTATGAACTAAATGGAAATAACTGGGTTCTTTTAGTTTAAAGAAGAATGTTCTAGCTGTAGTTATCCAGTACAATGATAGTAGTGGTATGTTGGTGAGTTTTTTGACAGGTACATAGGTTATTTATTTCTCTCAGTGGGCCCACAGCCTGTAGTTCAGGAAGATACCAGGGTTGAAAAGGTTGGATGGGGATTAGTTCCCTGGTTTACTAAACTGCTGTCTGTAATTTCAGACAGATCCTAGAGACCGTTAGAGGTACCCACAGGAGTGGGAAGAATGCAGCAGTGGAAAATACATTCTCTCCCTTGTCAAACTGATACTTTTGGGTTTAGTCCTTAGTAAAATAAAGAAGCAAATAGTAGGAAAGAACAAGCTGTAGACGTTAAGAGAGTAACAGAGTGATGAATAAGGACTTTGGCCTTTTAAAGAACCAGTCATAGCAGAGAGTTGAATGAAGACTTTGAAATGAATTAAGACTTTGAAACTGTGTTTACAAATTAGAAAAGGAAGAGAAATGATACAAAGATAAGATTAAGAAGAGAGAAAAACTGTGCAAAGAGAAGCTGGAAGGATATATTAACTTAACCTGTGTGTCAAGTGTTTGGCTTACTGTGCAGTAAGCGGCTGTGCTATATGTAAAAATCCTACATATTTCCTCATTTTCTGTGGCACAGGCTTTTGCAGGAGAATTATTCAATGAAGCCACCTATAACTTTCCTGATTGCATTTTAAACATTTATGTTGCTAGCCTCTACATCTAATAAACCTGAGACTTTAAATGGACTGTGGCTTATTAAATCGTATCTTTTCTGTCAGTCTCATCAGTGGAGGGGTACGGATAATATTAACATTGAATGGGACAAACCCAGGATTTCATTCCCTTTTGAGCTTGAAAATATCTGAACCCCGGTTCTTCTACCTTGATGGGTGGTTATTTGTGATTTCCTGTCTCCAGTTATTTTCATATGGCACTTGTATGGTCATTAATTTTCACTCTTGTTTTTCCAATTAAGCAGCCTTACTGAAAAGCATGGGTTAAAGGCTTTATCCAGAGGTGCAAGCAATTAGCTGCACATATGTTCATTGTTATAATTACTTGCCCAAACTATTATAAAAGGATGTGTTACCATCTGAATGTTAGAATGAAGGGTCCCAGGTCCAGATTGTGAGCAATCCTGCCATTTTGCTGTGGTCCATCCTGGGGAGACAAAGAAAGTCATCCCTTTGCTTCACCTGAATTTTTGCATAAAATTTTTAGCCAATGGAGTGTCTTGTGAGGATTTGATGCAAAGACATACATGATGTCATGTCTTTGCTCGAACTATATTCATATTCCTTTTAGGTTCAGTAACGGTGTGTTGCTTTGTTCCTGCCTGGAGCGTCTGTGTCAAAGAACACCACCACGCAACCCTGGGGATTGTTTTTAGCAGGTGGGATGCGGCAGATATAGGGCATTTGGATCGACATTTCCTCAAGGACTTTTTACCTTTCTCAGGAAGGACGATGTGACAAGGTCTCAACACAGTCTGAGCAGAGCTGGATCAGGGGCTAATGCCTAAATAGGTGAGGTAAAATGTTTATGTACAAGGCAACTGTAGGCAATAGCATGAAAGCAGCAGGATGCTTAAGGAAGCTGAGGATGGAGGACAAATCCCAAGGTCTCATCAGCAGAGACTTCGGGGAGGGTGTTAGGTTTGAATAAGGAGAGGAAGGAGCCAGGGGAGAAAGATAAGGTCAAATCTGAGAGAGAGCACCGAGGCAGTCCCTGAAGAAGAAAGCAGAAAGGTTAGAGAGCAGCATTGCCGTTGACTCTGCTTAGCAGGAAACGTTGTGCCCATGGGATAAGCGAGGCAGAGGCGCTGTAGGAAGGGTGGGATGCGGGGAAGGAAATGGTGTTGACATCTTTTGCCCTTTCTCTTTGAAGAAATTGGTCAGCAAGAGCAGGGGAGCTGCATGCAGTGTGTAGGCTGGAGTTTTACTGCTGGCGGTCTGTTGAGCAAAGCGATGTTGCTGTTAACACAGCTGCATGTGCCGGTGGGAAATAGGTTAGAGAAGGATGCAGAGGCAGCTATAGCAGGTTTTGTGGACTCAGAAATACCCAGGGACCAGATATTGTTCCTGAGTGTTCAGGAGTGCGGGAGCAGGCCTGGATTTTATGCAAGTCTTACAAAACCCGAGTGCAATGGGTGGGTTGCTGTCGTTCCTGGAGTCTGGTGAGTTCTGCCTTCACAGACACAAGCCAGCTTGATTCTTCCTGCTTGATAATTTTCTCTTGTTGCCCCAATAATCAGTTCACTGTTTCCATTGCTGCTTTCCCAGGCTTTTCGGCAAGCAGTGCAAGTCAAGAGATCTGCACTAGGTCGATTTTGAATTAGCGAGTTTGACAAATGTTTTCATTTGAGAAGGCAAGCTGCCTCATTGTGCTTGGTTTAACACGAACACATTAGAGTGACAATGCTGGATTTAACTTTAGTTATCTACACTTTCAGCCTACATTGGTCTAAGTAATTGTCCTGTTTATAATCTGACAGTTTAAAATAATGTATTCTAGAATAAGAGTGCTTCTACGGAAGATGAAAAGCAGCCCAAGAGGGTTATCAGCTGTTACTAACTGTGACAAGCAGTGTGAGCTAGATGTATGGATAAATTGCTATTGCTCCAGAGGTTATTCCTATTAGCAGGAGACATATAAGAAACCCTAACAAGGCATTAATACAGTACAGCTACTAAAAAAAGCTCATCTGTCCTATCCAAGCTCAGGACTGATGGCACATTCCAGTGTTTTCTTGATGCTGCACTGACAGGTGGTGATAGACCTTTAAATAAAACAAAAGCTCTACTAGGCTGTTGGGAAGAGTCAGGAAACTGTGAGGATTTAAAAGCTAATTTTTAAGAAGATGAATAAATAAACATATTTATCTGAGATCTAAACACTGTTAGGAATGATGCTTCTCGATTCCTCTTTACACAGAATCAAATAATGTTGTGCAGATGGGATTTTGGCAAAGTAGGTAATTTCTGATAAGTTTTTCTGTCCACAGAAAAGAGTTGTTTTTTTTTTTTTTCTTCAGTAAGTGTTCTTGGGATCAAAATAAAGCGATTGTTTAAACATGAAGTATTCAGTTTCCCTTTTCTCTGGAAAACAGTACTGGAAATACTGAGAAATGGAACTCAATAGCTGAACACTTTCAGTGTTTTTAAATAACAGAATTGAGCTCCGGCCGTGGGCTCGGTGTGAGTGGGCTTCCATGGACTTCGGGAGCGTGTTCCTATTCATGATGTTCAGTGGGTTACTTAATGTGTGCCAATGCAGTCTGCAAGGAAATATTTAGGAGGGGTTGGCTCACACATAGGCTAGTTAATCTATAAAAGAAATAGTGTAGAAATTTCTTTAGCAGCAGAAACACGCTTCTCTGGAGTCACACCAAGGAATTGTAATTGCTTGTGCAGAAAAGATGGGAAATTTTTGCATTATTTTCTAGGACAAGCTATGTAGAACTTTGTTTACCTTACTTAGGCTCGTGCTTGTTACCCGACATCATAGGAATCATTTCCAGAGGCGCTCAGTGGGAGCAAGCAAACAAGGGACGGGAGTGTGCATTTTCCATACCAGATGTAATGATGGAAGTTAAATATTGATGGACTAATTTCAAATGGGAGTTGCGTGTGATAATAAGAGGGCTAAAGCTGAAGGAAAGAGTGCTGCAGGCGGCTCAGTTCTTCCAGGGGGAACTGGGTTTTGAGGATTGAAAAGCCCTGCGAAGGAGAAGAGGGCAGTGCTGTAATAATGGCAGACACAGAAGCTGGGAACTTCATGAAGGCTTATGATGGGCACACAGTAATTGGAGGTCTGAGAAGGAAAGGAGAAAGAGGAGATGATGTAAATACGACAACAACTACGACTGGGTGAGCAAAAGGGAAAATCATCCTAAAATGTGGAAAAATACTGAATAGCCATACGTGTAGAGAGTGTGGGACTGCCCCTTCTGGGAGCAGTGCTGTAGTTTTAGCCAATTCTCTAACTGGTCCCTTAATGTAACGAAAAATCTCCACATCAGCTCATATATTCAACTCCTAGAAGAGAAAACCTATTTAGTTTGATTATTGCTTGAGTCCTACTTTGCAGTAATTAGAATACAAAGCGTTTCTCCTGCTGTAAATTGGCTGCCTTTCTGATACTCTTTACAACAAAAGAACCTTATAAATGTACTTGTATGATTATTTTGACAACTTTGTAAATGGCCTTGCTGTAGGTGGAATCCTGGGGAGATAGAGGGCTTGGACAGAAGCGGAGCTGATGCATCTGTTTCCCGGTGCATGAGGTAATCCTAAACTGCAGAAGAATAAAAATGGTAAGTGGTGAAAATAACATCAGCAGCCATCATAATTTTTTTTTCTTCCTTTGTTCTTTCTTTTAATCTTGAAATAAAAATAGAGAAGAGAGTAAAAGCTTTGCTTTGGGGAGGAAGGCTCACTGCTGGCTGGTGCTGCTGGAGGTGTGTGGCTGGGGCTGCTCAGCAGCTTTGCCTGGTCTGGGAAGCTGAGCAGCTCCCAGCCCAGCCTGTGCTTTGGTGAAAAAAAAAAAACTCGGAAAGCTGAGAGTGCAGGGGTTTTGAACACACGTTCACAAAACACAAGGCCTTTCCATTGACAGCAATGGGCTGTCTGCTGGATCAGACCCTGGTGGTTAATGGGGGAACCTTCCCCTTCAAATTAAAGCCTCATTGCTAAAGAGGTCAACTGGCAAAGACCGGGAGAGTAGAGAGGAATGCCACGCCAGTACTTGCTTGCACAATGAAACAGAAGCTGGCAGAAATGGGACGTGTTTACCAAGGCTTACCAACAATGCGTTCATTTTATTTCTGCATTTTTAATGTGTGGCTTGGGTTGTAACATTTTACAATGCGAGGCTTAGGCTTGTTTGTTACATACTGCCAAGATGGGCCTATTTAAGTACGTTTTCTGGCAAACACAAAAAACTCGGGTCAGGTATCAGGATCAGTGTTGATTTTAAATGGCTGTCATGGGGAACCTGGTATTTAAAATGGGGAAGGAATGTGAACAGGTCAGCTGCACCCTGAGTCCTTCTTGGAAGCTGCTCGTTGTTAGCCTGGTGTTTATTCATGAGGAGACTAGCATTTCTAGGAGGCACAGGATATAAATATTTAGCACTGTCAGTGGAGAAGGAAAATATTGTTGGAACAATGTCTTCATTTGTCAGAGGAAAAATAGGGACTAATTTTTTTGAGAGAGATCACAATTAACTGCTCCCTATGAACTGTTTCTCTAAAGATTTTGGGCAGATGGATGCTCTTGCAGCAAGAGGAGTGAATGCCAATTGAGAGGAACACGGATCCATTTATAAAGCCAGAGAAATCATTTTGTCAGGCAGGATATAGGTACACAAATTAAGCAGGTATCAAAATTATATCGTCTCTTTAACAGCAACTGCCTCTCAAGAACAGATTATGGACAGGAATAGCTCAAGATCTTAGCAGGCTGTAATTTAACTCTGACAGCACACGACTACAGTAGTAGTCACCCGCTAGTAATAATGACAGGCAGTTTTGCCCCACTGCTCTGCAAATTCCCTTCCCTCCTATCACTGGAAAATTTCAGCCTGCAATTGCTCCGCGCAGAAACCTCCCACAGAATCCCTGAACCATCCATGTAATGGTATTGGAATGGCTGCGGGGCTCTGCCACAGGGAAGGGGCTTCTTGGCCCCCAAGGAATTACCTTATTTCAAAGTAAATGCCAAGATAGACTCTTCCATATGAAGTTTTAAATTGCCAAAAGAAATTATCCGTTGTGCGGATGCCTGAGCCCTTGGTAGCACGGGTTCCTCTGTGTAAGTCCGTGTCCTGGTGACTAAATCTGGGTGCTTTCACAGTTTGTGCGGGACCCAGCAGCCCTTGGTGGCAGCTCTGCAAGTCAGTCTCATGCCATGAAGAGCATATAGCGTAAGTATGTAAGATGGATGAAGGCAGGCAGGGGAAGGGAGGCAGTGATGAGCACAGGGTCACACTTGCTTTGAAGCAAATCCAGGAGAATGCTGCTGTTTGGTCCTCAGCCTGATGCCTTGCTCCCCGTACCATGCAGGCTTCACCCGGGGGTGGCACAGTACAGCCCTGAGCTACCGAGTCTCCTGCTTTGCTCTGAAAATTTCTGCCTCCCTCTATAATCAAGGAGGTTGTGTTATTACTAAAGGAAATGGAAGTGGACTTTAAAGCATAATAAATAGAAAAATATCCCTCAAAACATTTTAAAGTCAAAAGCTTGACACTGAGTAACAAAAATTCTCATCATAAACATTTGCTTTCTTTCAAAATTCTGTTTCACATTGGAAGATGAAAAGTACGTGCTCAAAAACAATTCTATACTTAGTATTCTTAGCCATCGTTTTTGGCTTTTGACATTTGGAAGTAAAGTTGAAAGTTGCTGATGAAAATTTCAGTTATTGCCCTCTAACTTTTGACAGCATTTTCCACAGACCCTGCTATGTGCAAACTATTTTCTACGCAGCCCATTCTTTGAAATTCAGTCACTTCTGCTTTTTCCTCATAAACATGTATGAGTCTATGTCTGGCCTTTGGTAAAATAAGAATAAGGCCTATGTCCAGCTTAAATCTTCCTAACATCCAAATTTCTTGCTAAGCCTCTACTGCTGCTGAATTTAGTCTACTGTGAATTATCAGAGTTCAGCTCGTAGTATAAAGTATGTCTAACCTCTGGCTGTGCAGTTTTCTTTATTATCATTTTTGTGTTTGTTCATGGACATTTTACTGTCCAAAAATTCTTGATGCCTGGATCAGGATCTTTCACCTTATAAGCAATGGTTGCTGGCAATTGGAAGGTCTGAATAGCTTACTACTTTGACATTAAAAAAATAAAATAAGATTCATTTTAATCCTTATTATTTTCCTCATTATGAATTTTTCATCTTCCTGGAAAATACTGGAGCTGTAAGCAGTTTCGGAAATGGGTTGAAAGTTTGTGTTCTTGCATTGTCCTTCCTCTAACCTCTGCCGAACTGCTGTTTTGTAACTTTTAACAAGTACAGTAAATGACAAATGATATCCCTCGAGGTTTATTCATTCCTATTCTCATATACCACCATTTAACTTGATTGATTTCACCACAGTCTCCAGCTCCTGGAAATGCTCCCCAACCAATTCCTCAAGGGAAACAGCCACCCCACAGGCTTTTTTCAGGGCCAGAGTTCACAAGACAGGCCCTATCACCAGGGCTTCAGGCACAGGTTAAGTAGGCAGTTGCCTAAGGTGGGGACCTGCCCTGGAAGTAAAATGCAAACCACGTGGTGGCTGTGGCCATGCATCTTTATGCTCAGCCCAGTTTCTGTGCTTGTCCCCGCCTTGTCCCTGCTTGGTGAGTGCAGATCTCCCCTCTTGCAGCCCCTTTCTCAGATGTCTCCTTATTCCATCCCCTCTGTAGAAGAACCATCCCTTTGAGGATGATTTCTAGAGGTGCAGCTATGGTCACACAGAGAATAGGGAGTAATGGAGCAGGAACTGGATTTTCCATGGGAAGGTGTAGAGTGGGGCTATTCATATAGCAGTTTTCCATCAAGACCAGACCTCAGCAGGCTCCCAGAGCCACGATGTGTCCTGCATTCCTGCAGGAGATCTGCCCTTCTTGCCGTTCCTCCAATTCCTGAGAAGCAGCGCAGGTCCTGCTGCAGCCCTTGGCTGCCCCCACAGAGCTGGAACTGCCTCTGATTAAGGCGATGGTGGTGAAATTGCCTGTGGGATGCATAAAAAAGGGTTGAGTTTGATAGCATCTCTTTTGTAGCTGTAATGTCCTGGACCATAATAGGAGAATGTTTTCCGGACACTGCTTATGCGGGTTGTACAGCTGTAGGATAGGAATGGTGCTTTTTTAAGGGGGGTGAGCCTTGGACTTTCATCTGTTTATGGACTGATGTGCTGGTTTGAAAAAAGCACTTACATCTTCAATGGGATACAATTAGCAAAGTTTTTTAACTTAGGGCTATATTGTTTGATACACCCTCTATGACTTCTTGTTCTGCAACCCTTCAACGCCACTGTTTGCAGGATTTCTGCAGTGACCCTGAGTGCTCTCAGGGAGGATGTGGAGGAAGCTGCTGGAGGGGTAAGGTTTGCTTTGGAAGAGACATATATTTTCAAAATAAGTTTCCCTCCCAGATTTTAAGACTTCTAAATCANCCCCCCCCCCCCCCAGCCTGCCCATAGCATTCTTGCTTGAATTTATTTTCTGTGAAAGAGAGAGACACTTCTCAGGTCTAAGAATATTGCCTTGGAAATTGGCTCATTTGCAGGTAGGGCTAAAGAGATTATTTTGATTTTTCAGTCCCTCATTCTGGGGGGAATTTGTCTCCTCCAAGAAGATGGAGCACTGTGCTTTATACACTGTTTCATTTATGTCTACACAAGCTGCTATGGCTCGTTGTGCCACTGCCATGAGTCCACTACCCACCTCTGTAGGGAAGCCTTTAGCTTTTGGGACCCATCCAGCCTAACCTTTGAAGCTTGGATTTGAAGTGAACATCCTAACATGAGGTTAATCCTTGTCTCCAGGCAGCTTCCAGCCTTTACTCTCTTTGCAGTAGTCACAATTTCCCTGGTGCACTCTGGGTCTGAGTGCAGGAAATCTGCCAACAGCAATGCCACAACCATCTCCCCGGCTCCCTGCCTTTCCGAACATAAATTATCCTCTTTTAGCACTAAGAGGGAAAGAATTTAAAAAGAGATATAGGAAACCTGAAAGCAGATTCCTAGAAGGTGTCTCACCAGATAACCAAGCTGCAGTAAGGTCTTTTTACTGCAAGCTGGAAAACACTTTGAAAATACTTTATTAAGCATCACCCTAACTATTACCTCTGAACGCAGAGATTGGTGTGGAGACTGGTGGTGAGAATTTGCCAAGTAGTGACTGTCCCTCACCATGTCTCACCCTGTATTCCTGATAGGCAGCAGACTCCTAGATAACCCAAGGACTTGAGGGAAGTGTAAGACTGGTGGGATGTTCCAGAAGCTTTGGAAAGCTGTGCAAATGAGCAATGCCCTTCCACACCTTCCTAAGAGTATGTGATGTAAAATATATATATATATTAAAAATATCTCCTAATTTATAGAACTGTTTTGAATTAATGTAAACTGTGACCATTGTTCCGATGCTCATTCTTTAAAAGAAGTTGAGAGCAATTTTAAAAAATAATACGTGCCTTAAAACATACATTTACCCTGTTAGTAGACTGAGTCTGATTTCACAGCAGAGAATAGAAAAAGTCAACAAACTTTACATTGGAAATAAGATTCAGTTTTTTAACTATGAGTGTAATTAATAGTTGAAACATCTTAAAGGAAGAAGTGGCAGATTTGCCACCAGTGGGGTGTTTAAATCAATGGGGAATGTCTCCTAGAGACTCAGAAAGTGAAATTCCAGTCATTGTTCTGTTAGAGAGCAAACTAGAAAAAAATCATTAAGTATCTCTTTTGTCCTTAAACCTCTACAAGGTCTATAAACACCTGCTTCCTTGATCTGCAGAAGTTTGCAGGATTCTAAAAACTTCAAATAATATATATCCTCACAATTTTAAAATATTATAGTTCTGTGCTAAACCCAAAGATTTCAGAATTTTGAAAGCATTTTCTTTAGCTCTCTGCATCTTCCCTATTTATGTATATTTTCCCCTTACATGAAATTCTTTTTATAACTCAGCCTTTTATATTGTTCTTTTGTGCCCTTTCCACACTGTAATCATTTCTTCATCATAATTCTCTTGTTGCTATGTGATGTTCCACTACTCATGTTTTTCTTTGATTTAGCTGTTAGTATTGTTTTAACTCTTCACTTTCTGTGCTTGCCAGTACTTTCCAGTAGACATATAAAAAAGAGAATAGACTGCATTTTCTCAAATAACAAGAAAGATTCATTGTTAAATACTGAATGAATTGCAATTGCACTTAGATCTGTAAAGAACAACTGAGCTCACCTGCACTGTCTAACTTGGTTTAGCTTAGTCACTTCTTCCTGAAATAGCCCCTTTCCTCTCAGCTGACTGAAGCGCTCTGCTTCGTCGGAATTAGAGAGGGAATTACTTGGGTCAGTTTAGACAAGGCTGATGATAGCGCACTAGCAGCAGGGCTTTGACTTTGCATTTCAGAATTCACTCTATGAAATGCATTCAGTAAAATATGACAATATCTGAAGCTTATTACTTGAAAAAGCCAATGAAGTGGTAGATTTTCAGCCGCATGACTTGATCTGTGAGCTGCAGCTGGGCTAAACCCCTTAGTTTCTGAGAAACCCAATTTGACTGAATGTTCTGATCATAGGAGAGTGTGCAGTGGGAAGCAGCCTTCCTGGCAGACCCTTGGTAGCTGGAAAGGATCTGCAGCTGTGGGATACTCTGCAGGTAGTGTGCAGTTCTTAGCGTGGCTGGGATCACTATTTCCCTACAGGTAATCACACAGGCTTTCATCACGTCTCTTGCTGATCACACTGACAGTTAGCAGCTATCCAACTATTACTGACTTAACAGCCACGAAGTACACTAAATAGCCTGCATGGATCTAGGTGTATTCCTTCCCTCTCTGTCTCCCCAGATCAGTCCCATTTGTTTCTACACCAGCTGGGAGGATGGAGCAGGGCTAGAGGGAATCGCTGTCCCTGCTAGACTCACTCTCAGCTCTGTGCTTCCCTCCTTCCTTGTTTGGAAGGGAATGCCACCATCATGCCCCAGTTTAGCCCTCTGCTAAACACTCTTGCTGAGAACTCCCAAACAGCGTGTGCAATTTGCACAGGCCAGGCAGAGCTCAAACACAGAATCAGACCTGCTTGAACTGCAGAGAAGCCTGCAAAGGAATATCACACAAAATGCGGGGGCTACTCAAGGTATAGTTGAATTCCTAGAGGATAAATCAAACAATGGCATCAGATATTAGCCTATGCATCTCTGAAAGCCTGCTCACCACATATCTTTTTTGGTAGATTTGCTGGCTCAGAAAACTCCCCTGAAATTCCAGTTGCAATTGTGACAGACAAACTCCCTGTCCTCGGTATCAGCCCCCAAACCACTGCTGTATCAGCTTCACACCAATTGCTTTACTGATGCTCACTTAGGCTAATGAATACTAAATATTGCAGAGCATTCTTCTCGTGCTCAGAAGACTGGTTTGAAAACTGTGCTTTGGAAAGCAAGTGCAGCACCCACCTGCCTTGCCTGCAGGAACAGAGCACCAGCTGTGCTCAGACGAGATCAGGAGGTATCTGAGGCTTCCCATGTCCTACTAAGGCATAGAAGGCAGTAGTAGGAGAATTTTAGAAACCCTAAACCATAGCATGGGAACAAGTGGCATTGCACTCCATTGAAAATGTAGCCTAGGAAAGGCAGTGCTGGGGACATAAAGAAAGTAGAGCACTCAGGTCTCCCCCAAAGGGCTCTGCACTGACCAGTAACTTTGTGACCAATACGACAATAAGGAAGTAAATGGTCTCTGATACTGAAAGCCATTTTATCAGCTAATTATCAGCTGCTTATTTATCAGCTGTGTTTGGGGAAGGGCAGATCACACCCACCACACCTGTGGCCAACATTTTATTGTGACAAACAGTCCTGTGCTTAGCTCCTGCTGGGTCAGGGGAGCTCTTTTCAGGGTACTAGCTATTTCATTTAGCTGCTTAAAAGGGGACCTAAGCTCTTCTAACAGCATGGGTCATCCCTATTCAAACAGCACCTCTTTAACTTGCTAGTCCTTTTTTTAACTCTCCCACTGCAGGGCTCCCTTTTTCTTGGAGCCTTTTTTCCTAGTTTGCTTTTCTAGGGCTTGCTTTTTATATGTGGGAGAGCTGCCTAGCAGATGCTGTTTTATAACTGGCTGTGGTCTCTGACTCTTCAGCTGGTGAGTACTGCTGAGCTTCATTCTTACTATTACAGGGGGTTAATGTAAGCTTTGAGCAGTTGCTTTTGCTTGGGAAACAGAGAATACCATGTTACTTTAGCTAGCAGTAAGCACACTTCAGTTTTCCTCTATAATCCCATCATCTTCTTGCAGCTCTCTTCTGTGTACAGAGACTTCATGTTCCTTACTGTAGTAGGTGACCTTGGACCCGTGCGTCTGCTTCTGATAACGTACCTCGCTTTGCTTGCTTAGTGTGAATTACCTTGGAATAATTGGGCTGACAGTTGCTTGGCAGTGAAAGTGCCTGTTGCTGCAGGACTTTTTCTTTTGTAAACTCTGACAGTGTCAGAGCTGCAGTGCGCACCCCAGTGCAGATAAATGATTCAACTGCTACTGAATTTCTTCCTTTAAGTAAAATGTATGAATGCTCTGTGCATTGCATTGCTCTGGCCAGTTAAAATAGCTGCAGAAGTATGCCCTGGGTTTGTCCATCTCTCTCTAGCTTCAGTCCTTCCATGCATTCATTCACGGAGAGTCTTCTGAAAGTGCTGGATGTTAGACTGGCAGTTCAGGCCATATATCCCAGAGAGTCGCTTCTTGCTCAGCATACAAAGGTCACAGTAGCTCTGAGCACTTCTGAACAACCTAATCAATGTATGCCTGAGCCTGTATGGAAACCCTTTTGCAATTAATTGGTGGGCGGGTTCTGGCAGTCACATTTGGCTCTGATTGTTATTTCTTTTGTAAGTTAATTTTCATTGTTTAAAAAATGATTTTAAATTCCAGGTCCCTGGAAATGTTTGTTTGCAGCAATTTTCTTCAGATACATATTGTCTCAGCCGCATTTGTGTTTCTTTAGTTCTGTTACAGAAACTCGTAAACATCCCTGAAAGTGAGAACTTGCACACTGAAATACAGCAGGGCAGCACAGAGAGATGACTCAGGCTAACGGAGGGTCCCACTGTATAGTCACAGCTAATGTACCAGAACGGGTCAAATTAGGCCTCCTTCTCTGCTGCGTTTAAATACAACTTGCAATATTTCCCCACCATTTTCAGGCATTATTAGCACTCGCTGTATAAAGTATTAAACAGGCGCTCTCCATTTATCCACATTAATGATTCAGTGCAAACTCCTGCCTTGCCATTAATATCCACTAACCTCATTCAGTGATAAAACTTGATTTAGTCTCCAAATTACCTCAGCACAAAATTTCTTGGAGCAGCACTGCCTAATAGTTCAGGGCTACGTGAGCTGTTATGATAGCCAAATAACAACAGTGGCAGCATCTTTTTTTGAGACTCGGTGGAAAAAAGAATCAATCCAGTGCATAAAGAGAGACACAAATAAATTGCTAAACAGTATAATCCAATGATACCATACATCTCAGAAATGAGTGCCTGAAAAAAATCAATAAAAATTGAAATTGAAAAGGGAAGAATTGTAGTTGTCCAGATGCAGGTATGTCGATAGGAGTTTCAGGTGAAGGCGCCAGCCGGCTGGGTGACAGGCTCTGGGAATGGGACGGGAAGTTGGTGTAACCAAAATGATGGGGAACTAAACAATAATGAAATATAATATAATGTAGGCTTATGATAATTTGTGAAAAAGTAACTATAGAAACATGTTATGCACCAGCAATGCTGCTCAAGAGTCCACCCGACCCTTCACATCTTGATTTAAATATTAAGGATTTAATCAATATGTAAAATGTGATTGCACCACATAGTATTAAGATCAGAGGTAGTATGTTTTGTTCTTTAAGGAGGAGCAGGTGGACAAGGAACAACTTGGTCATTTCATCTGAACAATAATATGGCATAGTGAAATGTAATCTTTCTGTCTTAGAACAAAGACTTTGGAGTGAATAATTGCCTGATTGCGTTTACGGTCCGTGAAGGGCCATTTAGCGATGCCAAGTTTAAGTGAACTTAGAGGAGAGGTAATTCCGGCAGGGGGAGATCGCGACCACCGACTCAAGGACCACCCACTCAAGAAACCCTCCGACCCAAAAGATCAAGGAAGTAAAAGTCTCAGAAATCACAGTGGGCATGCGTAGTCATTTGCATGGTAGGCGAAGAGTCTTTAACCAATCATTTAGTAGAAGGATAATGAATATGTATTGGCTATGTATCCGTGCATGTATAAAAGATTGTTTCTTAAACTGATTGAACGAACACGATCTTGGGAGGAACTATCCCCCGTGTTCCCGGCGCCGTGAATAAAGAATGCCTGCCTTTTAACACTACATTGGTGTTACGAGGTTTATTCCCGATTTCGGTGACATTGGCTCTGGATAAGCAGGAGATGCTGCCAGGGCATAGTGCAGCAAGGAAAATGTGATACTATCTGCACTGGTGGGGGTTGTGGGGAGAACAGGAGAAGGAATAATGTTCTCTGGGATTTGAGGGCCTGCTGTACCTTTGCTTTTGCATCTTGACAGCTTTCTTCCATTTGGAGGCAGAGGTGGGAGCAGAGCAGACTGCTCAGTACCTGGGCTCTTGTCTGGGCTTTGCTTGAGTGGGAGGGTGAGGTATTGGTTTTGGGGCATCTATAGCTACAAAAATTCATATTGCTGTGCCTAGGCTGTGTTTGTAGTGTTGTGGATCCCTAGCCTCCAGAGGTACTGTGTTGGACACCCCTTTGTTGTGCCTGCGCTGGAGTTCGTGTGGGGCACTGGGGCTTGGTGTGTGCTCTAGATGAAGTAGATTGTGCTGGGGGTTGCTGCTCTGTGGGTTTGTTGTGCAAGGCAGGAAAGTCAGGCTCTTCCACAATGCACTGACCCATCTCCCCAAGGACAGGTTTGAAGCTAATATAATATGGATTTTGTTGCTTTCTTTTTCTCCCTTGATTGTTCTTCCCTTGACTTTCTTGTGGGCTGGTGGGTGCAGGTTTTGGTGCTAAGACTGCTGAGTGGTGGGTGCTCAGGGAGCCACCAAGCTTCTTTAATTTTTGTTCTGGTTTTGCATTTTTTAAAAAATGCCATTAAAATCCCAGTCTTCCTACAGAGCATGAGCAGACCCAAGCTGTGCTGCTTGCTAGCTCAGATCTGTTTTCTACCCTGCATGCTCTCCTTATTGCTCCCTTTGGAGTCTGCTGGCAGCAGATCAAGCATGGCTTGTCTTCCTTGGTTTGCAGCAGCCTGCTGTCTCCAAAGGTTTGCAAGAACCGTAGGGCAGTTGCCTCAGTCTGGTAGCAGTTCCTCTATGTGTCCTGTTAGTGCCGCAGGCATTTTAAAATAAACACAGAAAAAAAGCAGAGAAGAAAAGAGAGAAAAAGGCAGAAATAAGTAGAGAAAGAAAGGTGAGGTAGACACCTGCCAGTCACCTGGCAAGGGAAGGAAGAACCAAATAATCCAGAGAGTGACTTGGACAGTCTGAGCCCAGTGATCCTGTTGAACTGAGTCTGCTGTCTCCCAAATGGTATAATTTAAAATCATTTGCCACAGTTTTAGGCAAGAATTATAGAATGAATATTAATCAGTCATTAAATTCTGTGAAAATGCGTCTTCATTCTGGGCTGAATGAGGCCATTTAGCTGTGGTGAATTCAGCACGTTAATGTCTCTGAGAGGGTTTCTTCCCCGCCAGAGCCACATGACGCGCTCAGCCCTGGTAGCAATGGCAGTCGTTCGGACCAGGCGGGCACCTTTCGGGCTGGCCACTTGCAGTTTTTGCAGTTCCTGCCCGTAATGCAGTTTGATGAAATATCAGCCCAGCCTCGACTCCAAGTCCCTCCCTACCTGCACTGAAACCAGGATGTTTCCTTCCAGTTAGGAAAGCTTAGGTTGAAATGCTTTCCTTCTTCCCTTTCTGTATGCCCCAGGCCAACGTTTATCTTGCCTTGCTCCTGGTGCATTCAGCTCCCAGTCTTGGTTCCTGTGGCAGGAAAAAACCTTGCCCAGCTCCTGAGTCACGCAGAAGCTGAAATATTGAGAGGGAAACTGCAGACATCTTAATGGTGGGTGTATTTTTGCTGCCAAGACACCAAAGACATTGCTCATGAAGGAGCAGATGTTAACGGTTGTTTGGAAAATAATCCCTTTAGAAGAACATCATCTCTTTGGCTTGACCTATACCCTGTGCATTTGTACCATCTAGCACCGCGTCTGCTCTCTCCAGATGTAGGAGGCAGCAGGTCGCTTGTGAGAGGCACTGGGTGGGGAGTACTGGCTGTGGCCCGACGCTTACCCATGTCCCCATGGGGACAGGCTGCCCACCCAAAGCCCTCTGAACCCTCCCCCTGGTGCTTTCTTGACCCTGGAGAAACATGAGAGGCCTGAGCTGTTTAGAGGAGAGTATTGATTGACTAGTGCCCACTCAACCAAATTCATCCCCTTTCCAAAGCTGCTGCAGTCCTCTGATTCTTTCTGTGAATAACTTCTCCTTTTCCCGTATATAACAGCAAAGATGGGGAGAAAGGAAACTCTAGATGAATTCTTCCAACCCTCTTTCCCTCTCCAGGCTCTGGCAGTTGCGGATAAGAAGAAAATACTAGTTGAATTCTGGTGCGTATATAGTGAAATCCTGGAACAGGTGCCTGGCCCTGTGTTTGGACTATGTGCCAGCAACAATCATCATTGAAAACTGTAGGAAGGAAGAAATCTTTTTTTTTTTTTCTTTCTTTTATTTGTGAGGATGATTTGTGGCAGGTGATCTGGAAACAACGTTTGTCACAGGGTATTCAGAAAGCAGCTCTTTCCTGCTTATGCTTGAAAAGATTAGTCCATGCAAAATGTGCTCCCAGGGCTGTTGCTGCTCTGTGCTCGCAGACCCGGGGGCGGGAGGCCCTGCGAGCCCGGCTGGCCACAGGGCAGCCCACGCTGCCTACAACAGAGATACTGCTTCTGTGCGCTTTGTCCTCTGTGTGACGCATCCATCGTGTCCTTGCACTCATCAAAGTTGGCATGCCTGGTAAGCGAGGTGGCCCAGTGTTTGCTACTGCTATGGAGTACAAAAAAGAAATGCAAGGAGGTCCCTGATGCTCCACTGGTGACTTTGATACCACAGAAAAGGCCTTTGGGTATGAAACAAACTCCAGTGAGATGTGCAGATCTAGAAGAAGCAGTGGAAGAGCTTTCTGGATACGTGGGACACAGTGTTTGTGACAGTTGTGGCTAAAAGCATTAGTTAGGCAAATTATTTTATCACAGGGCTCACCCAGGGCAATAGAGATTGCTGACTAATTATCTTAGAAGGTGGTGTGTTGGTGTTTGTTTGGTGGTTTATTTTTTTTTCCCTGCTGTTTAATAATAAGCAGAAGGAACAAGGCTCAAAACTTTCTAGCATATGTCAAACTTGTATGTGTGCATGTGAATTTTATGGAAGGATAGAATGGTGAGTTTTCACTAGCCTAATATTCCTGGAGAGGGTGTTTTGCATGGAGAACGATTATGCTTGTAATAGTTCTGCAGGTTATAAAAGGTAGAGCGCTTATAAGAGGTTTTTTTTTTTTTAAACTAAAGAAGTCTCTTTTATGTATGTTTCACTGAGATTTTTTTTCCTTATCAGACCTTCTTTATAATGATACATAGAGGGAATAAACCAGAAGGAAACCACTAAGCCCATGCAGGAAAAAAAATTAACACATTCTCTTGCTCTCGGGTCTAAAAAATAATGAATCATTAAACCTTGAAGTCACATTGACATTACCAAATGGGTTTGAAATCAGCTTGGGTCTGAGAAGCTATAGAAAACCTGCCAAGTGACTAAAACAGATACTGATGGTGATGTAAGAAATTGGAAACATCTATTAAACAGACGCAGCTTTCCATTTCCTAAAAGTTATTGGTTGGAGTAGTACAGCACTTCCCCCGGTGCGCATGTGCTGTGGGGGGACGGCCACAGGCAAAACCTAGTTAACTGAAAACATCACAATCAATAAAAAGCACTATGTTTTCCATTTACTCCTGGTTTTTAGGGGTTTATTTTGTTGCAGCAGCAGAAGGCATCAGTTCAATATCAAATCACTTTCTGGGTGGAGAGAGGGATACAGGTATCGGCTTTTAATGCGTGATGAAGTTTGTGACAACACTAAGCTTACTAAAATTTAGACCAAGTGCTGTTTGGTACAACATGGGGCACTGGCTAATCCTGTGTTCAGTAAACAGGCAAAGCGGAGATCTGTTTTGATATCATGCTTTCTAGCCAGGAACAAGGAAGGGGTTATTTCCCATTTAATCCTTTCTCTTGTCAAATTGCTGAATACCAGCATTTCTTACGTAGCGGCTGAATTGAAGCTCAGCCTCTGATACAGGGGTGTCTTGTTAATCGGAGGCGGTGCTTCAAGCCAAGAGACAAATGTCATATCTGTGTTTTTCATGTAGATGAGATGAAGCCGTTACCTGTCTTGAGTGTCCCCGTACTCTGGTGTGGTTCACGCCTAGTGTTTGGTGCCGTTCAGTGCTGTTGCGTGCAGTTTTCTGTGGCCCTTCAGCTTTGGGAGTGCCCCGCGGCCAGGTTCGAGAGAAACCGGCCTTGGTGCCTGCTAAACAGGCATCTGCGTGTAGTTGTTCTGCACTGTGGTGTGGTTTTAAGAAAAACAACAGAAATCCCTCACATGGGCGATGCATTCGCATAAGATTCTGTGCATCACTTAAATCACGATGCAGAACCGAGCTGGGGCTGGATCTGTTGGGGACATCTTCACTGACGTGCTTTTCATGCTCAGACCCCTGGGACGGCTCTGCCTAGGTGTGAGCTCCTCCAGCGAGCACATTAAACGTACTGCTCTGCTGGCTGCAGCTATTATGGCCTTCTCATGACAGCCAACAGCTCTTCGTGTGAGATAGTCTATTTTGACCTTCTCTTTTCGGAAGCTGATTGCCAGTTTAGTTGTCCTTTTCTGCCCATTTGAGAGGGTAATGTGAGAAATGAGAACTGACAGTGCATTTTAAGTGCAAGCCCTGACAGAAATTTGGTATCTACACATCTTTGTGGAACAGTTCCAGCTTGGAGCAGGAAGAGGAGCGCTGCTGTAATACTGACCTGGCTCTTGGGCTCTGCTTTTCAGAGGAAAATATACTGCACCAGAAAGTTAAGTCAGCAAAGCTTCTTGTGACCCAAATCCTAAAGGGAAAACCTGAGGCAAGTGATTGCTGGGAAAAGAGGTTCATCAAAGGCAGAGAAATACAATATTCTCTGTCTCTTTCTCTGTAAGAAAACCTATGTAAAACACAATAGAGGAAACGTTTTGCTGATTCTGATCCCCGGGCAGTGGACCATTAGCTGCCAGACTCCAGCTCGTGTGTTCCTGTTGTGCTGGAAGAATACTCCCCCGAGTAAAGTAGTAAATGATCCCTTTTCAGAGGAGAGTGCTGGCTGGGCACATCCTGCTGGATCCTGGACTCCAGGTGCTGAACTGTGTTAAAAGGTATTAAAAATACATGAAATACTCTCCTTCATGCTATTTTTCTCCACTTAAGTAACTACAATGGCTGTTGCAGAGATGGTATGTAGTAATGAATGTACTGAGAAGTGGGAGAGGGTACATATGTGTATTTCCTTTTCTTTCTTTTGGAATTTAAAATTAACACCAATTGCAAAATGGATTGACTAGGAAAACATATGAGCGATAATCTCATAACTTATGAGCACAAGGTGTAATCTGGTTTTAGGAAAAATCTCTTGCTGAAAGGCCTTTGCTGAAGGCTGCTAAAACTTCTTTTCACTGATCTAGATGCGATTTCATTTATTTTCTTCCCTGATCTCTGCTGGCTGCCATTCCAATAATCAAGCATTGTTTTCCTTTCTTTGTCACAAAGGCGATATCAGGCATGATGTTGTCCTGCTGGTTGGTTGCATCCTGTTTAAGTAGTTTAAGTACCATGTGTTGCAGTTGTCCTAATTGTTTCGTGCTCGTCAGTAAACTTGGCTGATGACATTTTTCCCACCTGGTCCAAGCTGTGACTTCAGATTTCTTTTCCCATCCCTTTTGTTGTGCTAGAGGACAGAAACAGGTGAGTTATGGGCTATGAGCTATAGACATATTTACTTTTGGGTAAATTTGAAGACATTAAAATTCTTTTAATGAAAAACCCCATACTTTTGAAATGAAAATCAGGTGTTTTCCTTTAGGAGAGCAGATAGCATTTTGGCACCTCCTAAGATATTTTCCTTTTTTGATGAAATGATGCTGTTCACAGAAATTGAACTTTTCTTATGGAAAACTGTTTCTCTTAAAAATGCCACCCTGTTGTATTTGTGCAGTACTTATGACTGACCACTGTGTTTTGTGAGGGCATCCCCTTGCACTCCTTTCTCACCTTTGGTTATGCTTGCACAAGAAACACAGGAGGGTGAAGGACAGAAGCATTTAGCAGTTGTTTTTTTTTTTCTCATAACTTTGCAAGATTTATTGATTTCATACAAAACTAGGCTTTGATCATTATCTTTCTAAAGCAATTGAATTTGCTTTATTCCAGCTCGGGAATATGATTTAAATTTACTTGTCTTTCTCATATGATACACTGTATGTCTTCTGGTGCATGCTCTCAAGTTTTAAAGTTTGATTTATTGTAATTTATTACCTAGAAGGTGTTCTTAAATTACTGCTTCAGTAATGTAATCTACTAAAAACTCTGAGGTTTTATCACATCACACCTGTGTTTGACAGCAAATTGATCTGACAGTATTATTACATGTTTTTGACAGGCTTATTTGAAATCCTTAAATCCCAGTTGCCTCTTTGTTTCACTACCGTAACATCACTAGCATAGCCTTGTGATCAATTATCCACTTAGGAAGACCCAAACCTCTGCCAGTTAGGTTTCCAGAGAGGTGTTCACTTCAGCATCTGCTAAATATGTTGATTTTATCACAGCTTAAAAAAAGTTGTCCTGCCCTGTCCTTGCTGGAGAGTTGCACATTGATGCTCTGACATGCTTTTGCTAGGACTCCCCTTCTGGGCAGGTCTGGTGGCAGTGGGAACCTTGCAAGGGACACAGAGGTCTCTCTTCCTGCCGGTATATTATGTTTCTTTATGGAAACTGCAAAAAGGGCAAGCCGCCTGGCAGTGCTGTGGCTTCTGGGGAGAAGTGGTGCAGGTTTGCTTGCATTTAATTCTGACTAGATTCAGTTTGGGGGATAGTTAGCCCTCCCCGTGCAAACTGGGCATCGTGGTTGGGCTGATGTCCCTGGAGGAAGGGGGTGACCTTTGTGCCAGCTGGACATCTCTGTCCCAGGACTGACGAGTGCCTCCGGCCATCTGCTAGGGTGCTGTGGTCACATTATCTGTCTGGCCAGGTCAGGGCTTGGTCTATCCCTGCTTACTGCTGTCTGCCGAGGTGGGGAGCTGCTGCCTGTCTGCCTTCTGCCTGGCACTCACTGAGGTAGGAGCTTGGATTAAAAACTGCAAGTCTGGGATGTCCGTTTCAGTAAAGCGCGTGAGCACACATTTGGCTTCAGACACAAGCGCTGCTCTGTTGCTGTCAGTGCTTACACCAGGCTGAAGCACTTGAGGAGCTGCTTCTCCACGTGGATTACACAGGCAGGACTTCATTGGCAAGGATGTGCTTGTTGTTATTACTATTTCATTTTTAGGGAACGAAGAAATGTAAACTTTTCACAAAAAGATATCCTACAAAAGAGATAATAAGCTATTTTATCACTGCTAGGTAGTCTCAGGGGCTATATAACTACTTTGACAGTTGAACTTTTTTCCTGGTGTTTCTGCCTATGTCATTAACTTACACAACCTATCTGTGCAAAGGGTTATGCTCTTGTTTGTGATGCTGATGTTACTGGAACGTTATTATACACTTAATGTAATAAGGAAAAATCTTTCAGCCATAAAAGAAAAAAAAAAAACTTGCAAAATGAGTTTGCCTTCCAGAGAAAAACTTGCTGTTGGCAACAGAATCATAGAATGGTTTGGGTTGGAAGGGACCTTAAAGATCATCCAGTTCCAACCCCCCTGCCATGGGCAGGAACACCTTCTGCTAGACCAGGTTGCTCAAAGCCCCATCCAGCCTGGCCTCGAACACTTCCAGGGATGGGGCATCCACAACTTCTCTGGGCAACCTGTTCTAGTCCCTCACCACCCTCATAGTGAAGCATTTCTTCCTAATATCTAATCTAACTCCACCCTCTTTCAGTTTAAAGCCATTACCCCTTGTTCTATCCCTACATGCCCTTGTAAAAAGTCCCTCTCCAGCGTTCCTGTAGGTCCCTTTCAGGTGCTGGAAGGCTGCAATAAGGTGTCCCCGGAGCCTTCTCTTCTCCAGGCTGAACAACCCCAACTCCCTCAGCCTGTCTTCGCAGGAGAGGTGCTCCAGCCCTCCGATCATCTTCATGGCCCTCCTCTGGACTCCCTCCAACAGGTCCATGACCTTCTTATGTTGGGGGCCCCAGAGCTGGACGCAGTATTCCAGGTGGGGTCTCACGAGAGCAGAGTAGAGGGCGAGAATCACCTCCCTTGACCTGCTGGTCACCATTCTTTTGATGCAGCCCAGGATACAGTTGGCTTTCTGGGCTGCAAGCACACATTGCTGGGTCATGTTGAGCTTCTCATCCACCAGCACCCCTAAGTCCTTCTCCTCAGGGCTGCTCTCAATCCATTCTCTGCCCGGCCTGTATTTGTGCTTGGGATTGCCTTGACCCATGTGTAGGACCTTGCACTTGGCCTTGTTGAACTTCATGAGGTTTGCACAGGCCCACCTCTCAATCCTGTCAAGGTCCCTCTGGATGGCATCCCTTCCCTCCGGTGTGTCGACCGCACCACACAGCTTGGTGTTGTTGGCAAACTAGCGGAGGGTGCACTCAATCCCACTGTCCGTGTCACCGACAAAGATGTTAAACAGTGCTGGTCCCAGTACTGACCCCTGAGGAACGTCACTCATCACTGGTCTCCACTTGGACATCAAGCCATTGACTGCAACTCTTTGAGTGTGACCAATTTAGAGACAAGGATGTTGTGCAGGACAGTGTCAAATGCTTTGCACAAGTCCAGGTAGATGACGTCTGTTGCTCTTCCCTTATTCTCCAACACTGTAACCCCATCGTAGAAGGCCACCAAATTTGTCAGGCACAATTTGCCCTTAGTGAAGCCATGTTGGCTGTCACCAATCACCTCCTTATTTTCTATGTGCCTTAGCATAGTTTCCAGGAGGATCTGCTCCATGATCTTGCCGGGCACAGAGGTGAGACCGACTGGCCTGTAGTTCCCCTTGTCTTCCTTTTTTCCCTTTATAAAAATGGGGGTTATGTTTCCCCTTTTCCAGTCAGTGGGAACTTCACTGGACTGCCACAACTTCTCAAATATGATGGATAGTGGCTTAGCAGCTTTGTCTGCAAGTTACCTCAGGACCCACAGATGCAACTCATCAGGTCCCATGGACTTGTGCACCTTCAGGTTCCTTAGATGGTCTCGAACCTGATCTTCTCCTACAGCGGGCAGTTCTTCATTCCCCCAGTCCCTGCCTTTGCTTTCTGTGATTTGGGCGGTGTGGCTTGAGCACTTGCTGGTGAAGACTGACGCAAAAAAGTCATTGAGTACCTCAGCCTTCTCCATATTCTGGGTAACGAGGTGTCCTGTTTCCTTCCGGAGAGGGCCCACATTTTCCCTAGTCTTCCTTTTATCACCAACGTACCTATAGAAGCTTTTCTTGTTGCCCTTGACGTCCCTGGCCAGATTTAATTCTATCAGGGCTTTAGCTTTCCTAACCTGATCCCTGGATGCTTGGACAATTTCTCTGTATTCCTCCCAGGCTACCTGTTCTTGTTTCCACCTTCTGTAGGCTTCCTTTTTGTGTTTGAGTTTGGCCAGGAGCTACTTGTTCATCCATGCAAGCCTCTTGGTGTTTTTTGCCTGACTTCCTCTTTGTTGGGATGCATCGTTCCTGAGCTCAGAGGAGGTGATCCTTGAATATTAACCAGCTTTCCTGGGCCCTTCTTTCTTCCACGGCTTTATCCCATGGTACTCTACCAAGCAGATCCTCTCTTCAGAGGCCAAAGTTTGCTCTCCTGAAGTCCAAGGTAGTGAGCTTGCTATGTGCCTTCCTTGGTGCCTTAAGGATCTTCAACTCTACCATTTCATGGTCACTGCAGCCAGGGCTGCCCTTGAGCTTCACATTCCCCACCAGCCTCTCCTTGGTGAGAACAAGGTCCAGCATAGCACCTCTCCTCGTTGGCTCCCCTATCACTTGGAGAAGGAAGTTACCATCAACGCATTGCAGGAACCTCGCAGATTGCTTATGCCCTGCTGTGTTGTCCCTCCAACAGATATCAGCATGGTTGAAGTCCCCCATGAGGACAAGGGCTTGTGAATGTGAGGTTGCTCCTGTCTGTCTATAGAGGGCCTCATCTGCTTGGTCTTTCTGGTCAGCTGGCCTGTAGCAGACCTGCACTATAATGTCACCTGTCCCTGCCCTCCCTTTAATCCTGACCCATAAGCTCTCGGCTGGCTCTTCATCCATCCCTGGGCAGAGCTCCATGCACTCAAGCTCGTCTCCCCTGCCTGTCCTTCCTAAAGAGCCTGTATCCTTCCATTCCAACACTCCAGTCATAGGAGCCATGCCACCACGTCTCCGTGATGCCAATAAGATCATAGTCCTGCAGGCATGTGCACATCTTTAACTCCTCTTGTTTATTCACCATGCCACGTGTATTTGCATAGAGGCATTTAAGTTGTGCCCCTGATGAAGCTGACTTACTGGCTGGAGTGGCTGGAATTCCTTTTGCTCCTCTTCAGGTGCTCTCCTGCTGACCTGTGATCCTTCTCCAGGCTCTGGGCATCTATTGTTGGCACTGGCATCAAACTGGTAGGAGTGGGATGGATTGAGG
This sequence comes from Fregata magnificens, assembly GCA_013389945.1. Classification (NCBI taxonomy): domain Eukaryota; kingdom Metazoa; phylum Chordata; class Aves; order Suliformes; family Fregatidae; genus Fregata; species Fregata magnificens. The sequence continues at coordinate 113,156 of WAAD01013637.1, read as the reverse complement.
TTTCCCTCATCCAGCAACTTTAGTTTAAAGCCCTCTTCAGAAGCTTGGCAAGCCTATGACCAGAGATGCTCTTCTTCTCTGACAGAGGGACCCCATCAGCCCCTAGCAGACCAGGTTTCTCAAAGCGAGTCCCATGGTCTAAGTAGCCAAACCCCTGGCTGTGGTACCAGTCCTGTAACGATTTGTTGATTTGACTGGCCCTTTCAAACCCCTTCTCTTTGACTGAGAAAACTACCTGTGCTCCAGAGTCCCTTACTGCTGCTCCCAGGGCTCTGTAATCCTTCTTGATACTCCTCAGACTGCTCCTGGCTGTATCACTGGTGCCCACGTGAAACAACAACAGTGGATAATAGTCAATGGGTGTCTCCGTACCTCTCAGAAGAGAGTCACCTACTACTGTCACCCATCACCTTTTCTTAGTTGCACTGGTTGTTATACGAGGAGCAGATTGGGCTGCCTTACTCAGCTCCAGCGTCTCTCCTCATGTGATGGGTCTTTCCTCTTCAGTCTGCAGAGTGGTGAAGTGGTTCTGCAAGGGCACCTCAGGCTTCGGGGGAAGTGTCTTCCTCCTGCTGGCCCTTGCTGTTGCAACANAGACACACACACACCCCCACACCCCCCCCCACACACCCCCACTTTGTGTGTGCTGGTGGGGGAGTTTTTGGCTGTCTGGCCGCAGGCTGTGGGTCCACTAGAGACTGCGCTTGGAACCAGCTATGTAACTCCTTCTCAGGCTCCCTGATGTTACGCAGCCTTCTCACCGCCTCCTGCAGCTCAGTCATCTGCTGCAGGAGGTCCTCCACCTGGGCACACCTTTTGCAGGCAGGTCTGCTGCTTGTCCCTGCCCCAGGAGAAAGGTCTAGGCATGTCCTGCAGTCTGAGGTCTGCACCGCAGCCTCTCCCTTCAGCAGCTCCATCTGGGTGGCGGTATCGACCACCGCTGGGGTAGATGGTGCAGACACCCCAGCCGGAGCTGCAGCCTTTGCTCTCAGGTGAGTGCCCACCATTTTGCCTTGAGAGTCAGGCAGGATGAGTGCCCTTGACCTGTGCAGATGGTTGCAGAACGGTGCCCGGTTGCTGGGTTGTATGTACTTCAAGTCTTCCACTTGGCCAGTGGAACGGTCCTCCTTCGAAGAGGCACCCTGGCCGCTGCTCCTGGTCGCAGTGCTCCCTAGGCCTGCCTTTTGTTACTTAATGTAACACCTAGAGAGTTTGATAATCACTGTGTATCTGTGATACTAGCATTCACGTTGCTTATGGCACTTGGATCAACAACAGGGAAAAACTACCTTTTCTCACAATAAAAGTTAAAGCTAAAGTTTCACTTAACAAGAGGGTCCCAACTTGGTTGTTTTTATGTTGCGGCATCCTTTGGGTCGGGATTTTTGAGCTCCATGTTAGCATTTGAGCTCCTGAAGCAGCGTGCCACTTTATATTTTGGGTTATATGATGCAGATAAGTAGGGCAAATGGCCAAGCAGATTAACATATGGAGGAGCAAAGCCCCAAGAGAAGGCGTGCAACCAGTGTTTTATGTAAAGAGGAGAAAGTATACTTTAACGAACATGGATACTTCTCTACTGATGCAATTTTAGCGTCAAGATCTAGCTCTTGGTTGTGAAATCTGATACAGATCAACTGAATCCAGAGTAATCTTGCTGCTTTAAATAAAACGAGGATTTGACCCAAGAAACATGGCCACAGTTTTTCACCAGCCCTGCTGACGTGGAAGGTGAAACAGGTTTTATTTTAGGTTGAAACCAAAACCCAGCTTTGCATCCTAAGGGTGCTCCCATCAAATTTCGTTCTCCAGCAGAGTCTGACTTAAAGGTTAGTGTGAAGATAGTTGTGAGCACCATATGCCTGACAACTTGGCACAATGACATGTGACTTCAGCTTGTGTTTCTCTTTAGAAGATGACTAATGAGTCTTAGTCTCATAGAAGACATTAAAATACAATTATGTCATGTGAGATCAGCTCTCACAACTGCTAAATTACAGAGTGGTAGGCATAATATAGTTCTGGGAGATGTGTGTGTGGGGGGGCGTTTCTGCAGTGGATTCTAGTCAAACTCCTCCTGACGCAAATGTATGTGATAATTCACCATGTGGACAGAAATGTATGCATTTCTGTATTTTACAAGGCAGATTTTGTCGTATGTTTTTACAGGTTTTTCTAGCTCTGGTAAAGTCTCTAATGAAATTCCAATCCTGTAGTTGACTCATTAAGCTTTCCCTCAATCCATCACTGTAAAACTGATTATCAAGATGTTGTCTTTTGGTGTTATCAATCTTGAGTGACTTTTTTTGAGATTGATGCACATTCGTTCTTATGACCGGCTCAGATGATATCTGCTATTTATCTTGATCTCCTTTTATTTAGTGTTTTAACTTAGAAGGTTCTACTGCCTTTTTTGATTGAATTTTAATGATGAGGTCTTGACTACAAGACAGACCTTCCACAGCTTTCAGTCACATTTTACAAAATAGTGTCCTCGGGCTTTCCTTGCTGACACATTTCCAGATTGTCTTTTTCATGTGGTCCCAGAGGGTACTTGCTGCACTGTGTGTGTGCTTCCACCCAGGTAGACGTGCTGCAGAGGTACAGCTAGCTTTAAAGAAGACTTGGGGATAGGAAATTACTCTATAGTATAAAACAACTATTTGCCAGTTTCCCAGCAGATGCTAACAGGTCTGTAAGGGGCAAATTCAGGTGTAAAGGAAAGTAAAAGAAGCACTACATGGTTCTGTCAGCAATAAAAGCACAAATAGAGCAATATGTCAGTGAAATGCCAGGTCAGTTGTGGCCAGCAAAGTCATACTCTGGTTAAGTACAGACAAAACCAAGCAAAGAGAATCGAGGAAGAAGAGAAATAAAGGAGAGAAAAAAAGACTCAGAAGAGTGGTGGCAGCATCAGACTCCAGTGGTGGGATAGGTTAGGACACAACTGAAGCCGGACAAGTCGGGGGATATTTTTGAGGATGGTCTCTGAAAACCCTTTTGAAGGGCAGGACAGCAAAGCTTTGAACTATTGTGGTAAATTGATTGCATCAAGGGATGCAGGTGGCTGCTCGTTAGTGTTTCCTTCACCATGTATATCTGACCTATAGCACACCCCTTTCAAGTCCATTCACTTTTAGGACCTACACTTCTCTTATTTGAGAGGACAGTAACCCAGTCTCTGGGTTACAGGACATCAGGACAGCTTTTTCATTGGAATAATTAACATTTTACTTTCTTTTTTCCTCTTCTGCAGCATCCTGTGGTACCTTGCAATAAAACTGCCAGCAGGTGCCTAGGACATTAACAACACCTCATGGGTAGCCTTTGTTAGGGATGCTGCTGTGAAGCCCAGTCCTGGGGTAAAGCTGTCAGTTTCTTTAAGGAGAAAGCATACTGATGCAATCCTGGACTTCACGCTGGTCGTCTTCCACAAGACACAGCTATTCCTGCTAGCATGGGGGCAGATAACCATTTGCCTCAGTGCAGGGGAGCTGTGTCTAGCATATAGTAATCTCAGGAGGTGATACCTTTGCACCATTTAGCCTCTTGCTGGGGGTTCCTGTTCATCCCCAGGGGTTGGACTGCTGTATTGAGGGCTTGGGAAGTGCTCGTTGAGAGTTTGTGCTGCAGGGCACCAAGAGGATTACATCTTCACAGATGAACCCTTCTGTATTTATTCAGGTTCACGTCAGAGTTCTTATAATGGACAGATAATGAGGTGTGTTTAGGTCAGTATTTGACAAGCACTTAAAGTATGCCCCCGTGGCCCCCCCCCCCCACCAGATGGACACACATACACATGCAGTCATTTGTAACATGATTTCATGGTGCTGCATTCTGGGCTCAGGGCTTCTGCCTGTTCCCAGCTGTACTTTAGTATCTAACAGGGATTGTAAATCAGCTGATGCATTTTAATGTAGAGTAATAGATTTCTGGTGAAGAGCTTTCTTCTCTGTGACTCCTCTGTAGAGTTATTTGCATCTTTCCCCTGTGTCTGCATGTGTGCCAGTAGTTCTGGAGATTAACCTTAATCTCTGATTGAAAGCAAAGCAAAGTGACATTAGCTTGTAAAATGGATTCTGTGAGAGATACGTTTAATGATTTTTTTTTTTTTTTTTTTTTTCTTCAGTAGTCAAAGGTAAACTGCTACTGGCAATGTTATATAGAGAGAAGAAATCCAGGTCCAATATTTTTCCTTTTTTTTTTTCTTCCCTCTTAAAAGCTTTACGATTCAAAGATGCGAAGTTTTAGAGAGCTTTTGGATCTAATTCATAGATGGTGCATAGTTCCTGAGTGCATCCTTCCTGATAAGGAATCAGTTGTTTCTTTGAAAGTATTTTCTCAATAAACAGGTTCAATTGATTTTCTATGGCTGCTGCCCAAGCTGAACATATCTTTCTTCTCAGGGATGAGGAAGAAGAAAACATGTAATAGAGAAGCTTGGTACTTTGTGACACCTGTTTGTCCAGAGATAGTAAGTTGCTTGGAAAGCTTCATATCTTGCCGGGTCACACAAGTGTGTAGCTGTTCTGGGTGATTCATAAAATTCTTAAATGTGTCTTTAGCTCTCAAAACAAGAATCATAATATTTCTCCTACTTTTTTTCTTTCAATTAGTATGTGGGTGGATGTACAGCATCTGTGCCCTCTGCTATTCTCTGTCCTTGGGGATGACTTCATCAGGTCTCTAGGACAAAATCCAATTGTGCTGTAACATTTAATTCCAGAACATCAAAGCTGGCCTCTGTATCACACAAACTGTCCGTCCTTGGCATTCCTCTGGAGGCTGCCCTGTTCTCAGAGGTGGTCATGCCTGCAGGGCAGCTAGAGCACTAGATCTCAGCTCCTGCTTTGCAGCGCCATGAGAGCAGGAGATAGAGCTGATGGGTGAGAGGGATCACTTGCCAAGTGCAGACACGCTCCGAAGCGGAGCCTCAATGGGCAGGCAGTCACTCTGCAAGCTATCACGAAATGCAAATTCCAGCGGACGTTATTTTTCATAACTCTGCTGAAGAACTAAAGCTCAAGGCAGTGTTTAATCTGTCAAATACTTATCAGAGAACTACTGCTTCATGTGTACCTTATACTCTGGCAGTGCCCAGGTACTGGGAAAAGGCATCAACTTGAGGAGAGGCGGATCTGTACATGCTGGTTGTGGAAATGGGCAGGAGGGAAGTGTTTAAGGAAAAACCAGGTGGTGAGAGCAGCCCTGGAAAGGGAGCAGGCAAGCAGCATCAGAAGTGGCTGTGCTGAAAGGAGATACAGCTGAACACTGAGGAAAGCCTGGGCTCAGTGTTACTCTTGTGTTGCAGCATGTGGCAGCACCAGTGGGGTGGGGAGGGGATGGTGTCCCCAGGGACTGTCCCCTTCTGTCTGCTGCATGTTACCAAAGCGCTAAAGTGGAGTATTTGCAGGTTTTAGCATACATGAAAGGCCCTACCAAAATGTCTCGGCAGCAGGATTATCACTGCCTGGTTGGGAGCTCTTTCTCCTTGGAGGCTATTGGCAGTGCCTGGTCCCAAGAGGCAGCTCAGCCGTAAAGCTACTGGAGCAATTTGAGGAAAACTGTGTTTTTAGTTGCCTTATGATACTGGCCCCGTGGTATGGGTGAATGCTTTTGGCGGCTGGAGTCAGCAGAGACCGTGCTGTGCTTTGCCCGTAGTTGTGCCCAGGCTGGTCTCTCTGGGATGGTCCTGTTTTGTTGTCAGCTGTAGCTCAGGCTGCAGTGCACACTCCTACGATGGCATTATCCTCTTGCACTCACTTTGCTCTCCATATCTTGCTTTTCCAGCTGTTTTTCAGAAGACAGCTAAGTGTTTCTCCATGGCTTGCAACAATGTTCAGAACATGAGGAAATTCCACCTTTAAGTTTTGCGGCTAGTCCAGCATCTGTATTTTATAATTTCCTCTTTTTATTGTTGCCTGCTTCTAAATGCCTTAAAGTCATTGGAAACTGGTGCCTCTTTTTACAGCCCATCCTTATAAAGATCTCCCATTAAGTTTTGTGTCAGTTCAGTGGGAGGAAGGAACATGGCCTTTCCTTAGCTGTGTGCTATAAACATTTGCCTTTTTATGTGCCTGCTGCAGTTCACCTCCTTGGCCAGCCTGTGCTTTCTTGGGCTTTCTAGTTATTTAAACAAGTGTGGTTTGTGGACCTCGTGCTGCCCCATGTCAGTTAATGTCACGCTGAATTACACTGGCTACTTGTACACTATCGATGACAGCCTCTGACAGCTATCCTGGAGGTACCATTTGTCAGATGTTGGTGATGTATCTGATGAAAGGGCCTTGCACTTGACAACGGTTACCTCCGTCTCTTCCCCCTGCACGAATGCTTTGGAGCTGCAGAGCTGCCTGCAGCAGACTGCGGCAGTGCCAGCTCCTGCCTGCTTTGGGCTATCTCTTTGCTGCTGGAGTAAACATTTCTTAATAGCATTCCTTGTAAGGATCTTCAGCTTTTTAGGGCAAACCCACATCTTTTACGTTCTTTGAATGATGAGTAGACTACTCTGGTTATTACCCCACTGTTTCCTTTCTTCCATCCTTCCCCCACCCTGCCTTTAGCATCACTGTATCTAAAGAAATTTCAGGAGAAAATTACATTGACTGTTTAATATTGCTTACAAGCTGACAGCATTAGAAAGCTCCTTCCCCCCTGCTCACCCCAATACCTTCCATGAGCCCCTGCACCCATGGTGCAGTGTTGCCTCTGCTTTGCAGAGGAGATGATCCAACCTCCATGTGCGCAGTCTCAGCATCTTCCTGCTCAGTCTCTGGGTGCAGCAAGTATGAGGATTTGCTAGACACTGTTATGTGCAAACTACCTTCAAGTGCTCCAACTTCCCCTAGACTTGAAGTTTTGAGAGCAGTCTTGAAACTTCCTATGCGAGTCTGTTTGATCTTGGAGGAGAAAGATGAATGCTGTTCGTACAGGTTCACTTCCCCTAACGAATGGTTCATTGATCCATGCTGGAAACAGTCAGCCTTGTTGACTACAGGGACCAGAGTACAGACAGAGAACTGTTTCCTTTTCTCTGTAAGCCGAATGGCATTGATTGCCTTAGAACCAATACATTTTCATTAGGCTCATTTTATTTTCCAGATTTTCATCATTCACAGTGTTTATGAAAGGAAGAAATTAATGGCCCTTGCTAAATAGTGCAGAGAGGAACTGGGAAAGCTTCCCAGGGCTTTGGTCTGATCCTTACTTTCCTGCATTATATCCTTGGGCTTTTGCAGGGGTGGTTATGGTAGCAAAGGCTGGGGACTGGTGTCTCTTGCAGAGCCTGGCTGCTGGGCTCCTGCGCTCCCTCGCTGTGTTGCCCTGTGTGTGCTGGAGGTGGGGAAGGTCTTCAGGGGACAAAAATACATGAATTGTCCCCTCTCCTTGCAGACGCTAAAGATAAGCATCCTGGAGGGCACAGGGATGTGTGCACTGTTAACATGAGCGGTCTCAGAGGGGATCACAAGGCAGTGCTGCCCTTTCCTGCTCTGATGCTGTGCTCTGCAAAGCAAGGAGCTGAGAGGTTTGAGTTCAAGGGGTGCTGCTGCTCCCGGCTGGAGGGGAGAGGCTGCCCAGGTCCTGGCCTACCCCACGCAGGGCTCAGTTCTGTCCAAAGGGGGCAGGAGACTTTAAAGATGCAGAGAGAGAGAGAGAGATAAGGGGCTGGTCAGGGTCTGCCTGTGGGGTGATTAATATCAAAGTGGGCTGATTAATATGAAAGCCTGCTGATGCGCCAGGGTACTACTGTTTGTATACGTCCAAGTCCTGTCCAAGATTCTGACTCTGGTCAGGGTCTTGTGAGGATTATAAACTGGGGAAAGCAAAACAAAACCCAAACAAGCTAAGTCCTGTGTCCATGGGCTGGGAATGGGAGGCCTGCCTGGCTGCTGAACGCTCTGCTCAGGTATGACTGCTGCAGACTGGGTGAATCCCTGGTCCTACACCATGGCAATCCCAGCCTGCCTCGGTTTCCTTCCTATTGCATTTCACTCACCATTTGTCAGCAGCAAGCTTTCCTCAGCAGCCCTTTGCCATCCCACCTCTCACACCCGGGAGCCCCAGAGGGAAGCCAGCACCTCATACAGCGCCCAGCGTGCGGGGCTGCCGCTGCGTCAGGGTGCAACGTCAGTGGCCACTGCTTGAATCTAATCCTTCTGCCCTCTGGCTTTGCAGCTGAGTGGAGGCTTAAAAACAGAAAACAAAACAAAGCTGTCAGAAAATCTAGTATTTGTGTTGTTTCCCTGAAGGCAGAGTGGCACAGCAGGCAGCTGGGCAGTGGTGGTCAGTTTGGAGCACTGGAGAGAGGCTGTTTCTCTTGGAGGGGTCTGGATTTTATCACGTACTTCTTATTCTGCAGGTTTGCTAGTCCAGATATATTTACTACATGGTTTCTTGGCTAATTATTTCTAGTGTGGCACTGATTGAGCTGTTAATAAAGTGTGAAGGTGCCTCGCAGGCACTTTTTGAGTCTTAAAGAAACGATTTACATCTAAATTGCAAATAGTAAAATTTCCTTACCCACTAATATTAAGGTGATAGCATCTCCACTATTGTAAAATTAATCAAACTTCTCTTGGTGACAGAAACATTAATTTAAATTTTTCATCACAATTACAGAGAGAGTTATTGCAGCCTCTGACTTGTAATTAATTTCTCTTTCTTTTCATCACTGTGTTACAGCCCTTTGTAATAGTGATAAATGGAGTATCTACCTGACCTTTTTTCTTATGTAATATAAATTCCTTTCAGATTTTAAAAAAATTACTTCTGGTTAATTGGTGCTTTTCCATAAACAAGGGGATAGGAGAGAAAAGCTTGGCATGGTTGTTGTTTTAAATAAGCATTGCTGCAGTTAAGATGATAGGCAGCAGGGGACCAGAGCTGAGAGTAGCAGGGACCAAGTACAACACTAGACACTGTCCCTGTGTTATGTGTTGTCCCAGTGGAACCACATGTGCAGGAAATGGACAACAAAGATTTGCTGCTGCTGGAGAAGGCTTTAAAATAGGATTGGCAGAGGATGGTGGTGCATCAAACCACTTGCAGGAGCAAGAACTGGGAGAGGTTGAGGGATAATTGTCACAAGAAGAAAATTAATGGGTCCATCAGTCAAATGTTTTAGATATGTCAGCGCAAGGAATAAAAAGGAGGAACTTCAGGTCTTGTGTATAATCAATGTTATAATTTAAATGCCATAGCAGAGGCTTGGTAGAAAATGGCCATGGCTAGAGTCCTGGTAGAAGAGCATACAGCTTGTTCAGGGAGGACTTGGCCATTGGGGAGAGGCTGATGCTCAGATTGAAGCTGTGGTATGTCTGCCGCAAGGCTCCTGGTGCCAGTTGTTGGGAACAGGCAGTCTGTTGGAGACAGTTGGCTGTGGACCACCGAAGAGATGGGGTGAATGAGGCTGCTGCTGAGCATCTGGCAGATCAGATCATTGGTAGCGCAAGGTAGGATTTGGAAAGAGAAGCACAGCAGGACACGATACCGAGCAGCTTCACAGCTGGCTGGGCAGGAACAGATCTGAAGAAGCAGGGACATCATGGTGGAGTGGGAAAAAGTGAAAAGCAATGCAGGTGATGGTTGTGAAAGAAAAGCTCACGATTCAAACCAAAGGCAATGTGCTTTAGGATTGACATATAAGGTCTATGGCGCAGCAAGAGAGACCAGTAGTGCTGAGCCCCTGAGCTTGCCAGAGCCCTGGGGAGAAAACTTCTCCCCTTTGCTCTCTGGAAATGAATGCACCAGCTCTTGGAGCAGTTTGAGAAGAGGCTGGAGCGATTTTCGGGGCCAATTAGCAGTTATCTTCAAGAGCATGAGGAGGTCTAGGGAGGCCCCAGGGGAAGAGAAGAGATGTGGGTGACACCTGCCTCTGAAAGAGAGGGAAAAGAAGAGCCAGGCAAGTCTAGACTGGTCTGTTTGAATTCACTGCTGGGGCAAGTGATCCAGTGATCTGTCCATATGCACTTGGAGCATCACAGGTGATAAAGAACAGCCAGCACAACTGTCAGGGACACATCAAGTCAACTCCATCTAGTTCCCCTCTGTGACAGCATGACAGAGTGGAAGGAGGGGTGTCAGATAGCTTGACTGTGGTGAGGCTTTTCATGCCATCTCTCATGTCAATCTCCAAAGCAATCAAAGGAAATTGAGTCTCTAAGACAGGTTGTGAATGATCGGCAAATTATGTGCAGGGAGAAGTTATTAGTGGTTTGCTGTCAAACTGGGGAGGCCTTTAGGTGAGGTACCACACAGTGCCTATCAGGGGTCTGGGACTCTTCGATATTGCACTTGTGACTTGGGCGGTGGAGTTAAGAGTCTACACACAGGGCCCGGAGGTGACACCAACCTGAGAAAGGTGGCATCACCTTGGAGATCAACACTAGAATTCAGTGTCACTCTGGAAAAACTGAGAAATGATCAGAAAGCAGTTCAGTTTAAAAAAAAAAAAAATTAAATACAGATGTATATGCACACACTACATCTAGCTTTGAGTTTTCAGTAGCAGAGGCTTATCAGGGATCAGAAACCGAATGGGTGAACAACTGCGTGTTCTTGCACAAAAAACCAAACCAGCCATCCCCTGCAGAATGATAACCTGAGGTGTCGTAAGGGAGAGGGGCAGTTGCCTTTCGCTCACCCACAGCAGCAGGGAGGGGCTTGAGCAGAGTGTGCGGTTTGGGGGGTGCTGTGGGGAGGATGAGGAGCTGGCGGGATCTGAAGGAGAGCTGCAGAGAGCCTTGCAGGACTGGTGGGCACACGCTGTGTGGAAAGGCTGGGGGAGATGGGCTTGTGTAATTTGAGGTAATGTGAAACTGAGTGGGACGAGGTGGTAGCTTTTTAACTCGGCAAATGATTGAAGCAAGAGAGAAAGTAAGTGAACTATTCCCAAACCCCAGCGTGGCTTGGAAAAGGGGGGTTGACCATTCAAATGGATTTGTTTAAGGCTTATCCAGGGATGTGGTATACTGTTTTAGTAAAATCACTTGGGCGTCATATGTCAGAAGTGGCTGTGCATCCAGCAGAGTTGATATCATTAGCCCCTAATTACAGAATATCTTATCTGAATAACTTTATGACATTCAGTGATCTGTGTTACAGGAAAGAACAGAATAAATTACGAGAATACTGCCTCAGGCTGCACGATCTCATAAATGAGTAAATATCAAATTTTGTGTATATCTTTGATAAGCATCCACTTCTTTGGATGCTTGTTTGAAATGTGTTTTCTTTATGGTTAGGTTTCCCACCTGTAAAATTTGTGTGTCTGTGTTGCAGTCTTTGGGTTTAACCCAGAAGAGTCTCCTGTTGGAGGCATTTGGCCACCAACCAATTTGCCAGGCAAACTACATTTTTCTCTCAAATGTAGTTAATGACCCAAACGAAATGAAATGCTTGTTAGAGGTTGATTTAAACAATGTGGTCTAATGACAATGTTCTCTCCTTTCTGCCTGCTCTCACTAACAATTCCACTCTATTTCAACGAGGCAAAAAGGAAATGAGTTTTTTAAGCAAGGTTCAGAAACATGTCTATTGGCTGGAGGGAAGGGGGGGCACATCTCGCTGGAGATTTTTACTTTGAAATTTCCTGACAAAAATTAATTAGAAGAATCATGTAATTACAATAAATGTATCTCATTGGTCCCCAATGGCTTGTTTCTAAACACAGAAGGATTATTTAGGTATTCATGACAGCAACAAAAAGTACCAAATAAATGTAATGGGTTCTTTTTATATACAATAAAAATGACATACAGTAACTGCATGTTTTACTGATTTGGCAACAGGATCTTAGAGGTGGGTATGGTTGTGCAGTTGTTTTAATCTTTACTGTGGATGCAGAGGCTGGACTTGTACTTGCGAGGGCTAAGATGCTGACTGGTGTTCTGCCAGTGTCCTACAAGATATTGGGGAAGGGAGATGTCCCAGCACCCAGAAACGTGGCTATCTCCACTTGCTGTGTCACCCACACTGCATGTTCCTCCCATGAAGTGGGAGATGTAAATGTTCCTGAAAGGCAGAGTAAGGCTGACAAATAACCCGAGGGGGGCTGTATTGAGCAGCCAGTGCCAGCAGAGGATAAAACCCCATTGCCTGCAGTGAGACCAGCCTGAGCCGGTACAGGGAAGGTGCAGGTGCTTCTTTCACTACCTGGTGCTCTGCACTGAGACAACATCTCTCTTCATCCGGTATCTTTAAAGTGGCTTTTTGAGCATGCTTTTGGGATGCCTTTAGTGCTGCCACGGCGCAGGTTTCTGCCTCCCTCAATTCCAGGTAATACAAAGACCCCTACTGAATCCTCCAAGGGAGGAATTGCGATTCGGGGTTTGCTGCAGATGCTGCTGTGTATCCTTCCCCTTCCCACCAGTAGTGCAGCCAGGGCAGTGTTTTGGGTCATGTAAGGCGTTGGTGGCTCTAACAGCTCCCCTCTGCCCTCCCTTGCCTTTGCTGAGCAGAGTGCTTCCAGGCTGAGCAGGGCTGCAAAAATACAGGGGTGTGAAGGCAGAGATGCTTCACTGCAGAATGAAGCTGAGCTCAGTGGCTGTTGCGGGACGTGGTGGCTTGGTTTTAATCGTGCCTGTGATGCACTCTCTGTTGCTGCATGAAAACAGGTAAACCCTCTCTGGGGCACTTCTACCCCAAAGCTCAGTGGGGCAGGAGTGGTGCACATGGGGAGTCGGGGAAGGATTCGGATTAATCCACCTCCACTGCTTCTTTCAGCTTGTTATGGGGCTTCCATCTGCAGAAACGTGAGAATTGTGATGTGATTTAGCCTCACAAATGCCTTGAGCTCAGGTCTTTTCACTTATTTTTGTTTCACTGGGTTTCCAGGATAAGTGAAATTTGGAGGGGTAAATCTCATTAATCTGTCATACAAATTGGACTAAAACACTTATCAACATATACATAAGGTGGACATGTGCCATCTTAATACAGTTCCTGTCCCTTCCCACCCCCTTCTAAGTTATGTTGCTTACAGGGCAGAGGTCTTACTGCTCTATAGCATGGATCAGTCTGTCCTGTGATACTGAGCATATATAGCATCATCAGGTAAGTATGCAGCATCATTTTGGCTTGGATTCATCAAGTAGATGGTTGAGCTAGGTGGGAAGACTCCTGATCTGGAGAGGCCTTTTCCTTTCTTGTTTTCTATAGAAAAAGAGCCTATGTAGCAAAGCAGGCTGACTGCCTGACTTTGCGATGTTGGTTAGGTGAGGTGAATCCCACTCTTTAACTGTGTTCGGATCTTAAAGGTTGTGCGTAAGAGCCATTGGTGGAGACATATGAACACTGTAAATCTTTTTACTGCATGTACCAACCACAAAGAGAAGTGATCTTCAAATGACATCATCAACACAAAGGGCACTAGGAGAAGTTCCAACTGATGACACAATAAATCATCAAGAAGTCTAGTAATGGACATTGAGCCTAGACAGCTTTGCAAAGTGAGTTCTCATATAAAATGGTATTCTGCATTGAAATGTGGGCTCCAAACCTGCTTAGCTAGTACTACTTAAGCTGCTTTAGTGAGATCGTTTTGGATTTCCACAGTCGACCAATCTTCCCAAATTGCTCAGTGTGTAATGTAATCCCAGATGTATTTACCATACTTCATTGTATTTATAGAGGTGACTAGGCCATGAAGACATGGCTTATTTCCAGGGACAAGAAGTCCAGGTTCTTCAGTGCATTTTCTTCTTCTAAAAGCAATGCTATGGTGCGTTCGGAGTTTGCAGTGAACACATTTGTCTTTGCTCAGTGGTGATGGTTGATCATTAGCAAAATGTATTTCGGTATTTATGGTTACAGGCGTATTGACCTTAATGCTACATACAGCAGTGATCGGATCACAGCCAGCCACCGTTAGGAGAAGGTGCAAGAGTTACTATGCACAGCTTTTTCTGAGCAAAGAAAATGCCTCCAAGGCATGGCAGCTGCGAAGGGCAGTATATAAGAGGAATAAGTCCTTGGTTCAAGTATGATAGACTGGCCACCACGGATTTCTTCCTTTTCCTCTCCACTGGTTCTTGTGCTCACTTAGCACACAGGCACTGTTAAACCACATGTTCATCTGGTGCTTTTATGTGTAGCTGCCCTGCAGTAAAGGGAATTACACTAATCAATATCAGTGTGAGTATGCGGCCTGTAGACACGTCTACTGGTGATGGTGCCAGAACTTGTGCTTGAGAGATGCTCTACTCCAGTATGCTGCTTTGTAGTGTCCAGCTGTAGTTTTGTCAGTTTACTATCAGTGTGTGTACATTTGCATTGCACATTGCTTTATTCTCAGAAGTGTCTCAAGTTAGGTTACGTTTGCAAGACAAATACATGATATCCTGAAGCACAATTTGTATTTTGCCATAGGTTTAGTGTGATTCCCAGCATCAAAAGGGTCTGATCTAAGCCAGGCAAAAGGCGTGTTTTTCTGTTGAGCAACATGACAGTCTTATGATATAATGAATTACACACAGCTGTTTTTTCTCTGGCTTAGGAATTTTCTTTCATTATTACTGTATCTGTGTAATTTCTTAATATTCTTGAATCTGGGCTCTACTTACAGGCATATCGGATTATTCATATGCTAGAGTGAAATATGATGTGGAGAGGAGTACAGAATGTGCTTTATTTGTGGGTAACTGGGTATGTAATGGTGTGTATAAAGAGTCAGGAGCTGGTACTTAGCTGCGATGTCTCTTCTGCTTTCTCATTCAGCCCCAAGCCTAAGCGTACAAGAGACTTATTGCTTGTAAGCCTCTTCTCCTAGCACTGCTTCTCTTCTTCATCTCACCTTCCTAAAATTCTTTCTGAGCTAACAGCCTTTTAGACAGTTGACAGTGGTAATTAAATAAAATAGACTGCAAGGGGATGGCTGACGTGCCTTGCGTGCAACTCCACAGCATTAACAAGGCTGGACCTTTGGGCTTGGAGCTATGATCTCCTAGGGTGTTTGTGGGACGTACTGTGCTCCCATCGACTTCAGAATAAATTCAGAAGGACATTTAGTACAGGAAAGGGATGGGGGGAGTGCTTCTACTCTCCTGCACTGGGATGAAATGGAGGCTCTTGGAAGGGAAATCTCAGAGGACAGGAGCACCGGTTCTTACTCCCCAAACCAGTCAGGGGCACAGGAGTTAGAGGTCTGATTGGGAATATGGGGGACATATTTAAGATCTTGCACTATGCCTCAAATCAAGGCCTCAAACCTCAGTTTTTTTACACATGAGGCTGGATTACTCATAACTAAGACTATTAAGCTTATGGAAAAAAGGCTGAGCTGAGAGTCTCATTTATCTGTGGTGAAATTGGTATGTATGATGTTATGAAATACTTTATCAGAAACTCTAAGTTTGTCTAGCAGACAGTTTTGTCAGTGTATTATTACTGATCACTTTTGACTCCTCATCTTCTTAATGAAGAGTGTGAGGAATAATGACTTTGCTCTTTGGATGCTTCGATTGGTCAGTCACATTCCCTAATTGTGTGCCCAGTTGTATTAAATGCCAATGCCCAATTGCCAATGACCTTGAATTTTCTAAGTGATATTTTATTGATACAACTGCATCTTGCTTTACCTTAAGATTTTACTATGTCTTCACCAACACTGATGAGAAACTTTCTTTCGCGTAATCAAATACCGTGCGGTTTACTACTGAATCCACTGTGCCTACAGGTTTCCATTTAAGTAATAGGGTATGCCCAACTTGGCCGCTTATAGGTGGAGCACTTGACGGCTCTTGCTGTTACGGGCTCAGAGTCTGGGTTAGACTTCTCTGGAGAGCAGCATTCTGATTTAATAGCTGGTCCACAGTTCCATGAATTACATCCAGACAATTGTTCAAGACGGGTGATAACACAAATGGGTTACTTGGGCTAATTCAAGACACTTTCTTGAGCATACTAGTTCAATTTTCTAATGGATCAAGGTGGGCGTGTTTTGGAAAACTGCTGGCACATACATAAGTACACTCCCACGCTGCATCACGTAGATCAAGGCAATTCCAAATTCTGTTCTATTTCAGTGTATTCACATTTCATCTGTATTTGAGACGTTTGAAACTGAATGAAGCACTGGAGATTGTGCTATAGGGAGTGACCTGGGACTGGTGAGTACGTGGTCTAAATCTTCCCTTTCCATCTCTTTGATTTTATGAAATTTAAATTGTGGGACAGGGAATACTGGTGAAGGAGAGACTCCCTAGGTTGAATTTACAACCTTTGCTGCCCTCCAGCCTGGTGATAATACCAAGCAATGGAAATGCATGCAGTCAGATGTCTGGATATTTACCCTAAGCCTTTCTACTTTCAGATCCTTTCCCTTTTTCTCCACTCGATGAATCAGAGTTGGGAAAAAGCCACAGCACGAATCCGCAGTTTGCTATCAAATTAAGCTAAGGCAAAACCTCTTCTTCTTGCATAGTTTAGCAAATTTTCCATCCCACTCCTAAATCTGTACAAGCGCATCTTGCTTGTCTAAGCTCAAACGTGCAGCTGGGGCCTGTGGACGCCCTGACATCTAGAGATGGAGTGCAGTCAAAACCTATGGAGGGACATGCGTTTCACAGACACGTGTTCATCCATTCAAGCGCACAAGAATATGGTGGGTGTTTTGTGCCTAAACCCTTGTAGGTGAACAGAAATGGAGGCATCACCTGGAAGGCATTAGCTAGAGCTTGCCCTTTCCACGTTAAGGCAGTGGTTCCAAAGTCAATTCTCCTGGTAGTCTTCATCATTTCCTCTTTAGTAACGGAACATGTTATACCTAATGTTCTGCTGATACTCAGTAGAACAGCAGACCTAGCACACTGATTTGTTTTCACCTAGTTTTATACAAACGTGCAAGGGGTATACGGTTTCCATGAAAGATACCCAGAGAGATTTTATCAGAATGCAGACTGTTGATGTAATGAAACTTTACCGTGGCAAACACATAGCAATTGCCCTTCCTGTACAGTCAGTAAACATAACTGGATTTTGTTGCCTGAGAATGAAGTTGCTTTCCTATTTTGTATGCTGTAATAGGAAAGCTGGAAGGGATAGGCTCTGCCTGGAACTTTATTTTCAATTAATAACAGCTTAAGAGGACTGAAGGAGATGTAAGAAGAAGTTTTTATGGCACCTCAGTTAAACACAAATTCTTCATTTTTATTTTCATTCTGACTTTTGGTACTGAGTTTTCTCCATTTTTGGTGGTTTTGTGAATATGAATAACTTTCTGAATTAATGTGAGGATTTTTTGTTTCTAGTACTGGGATTTCTTTGTCAGGTGACACAGGGGCTTATTAGTGAGTGTGATATAAAGTTAAAGTTGCTTAAGCTTGTGGCCAAACCCTGCAGTTTTATGTGTCAAGTGGTTTGTGAGAATGAGGGTGGGTCTTAGCCCAGTACGCTTCTCCTCTGTCCAGGTTTGGATCATCATGCAGACAGGAGCCACTCTGACCCTGGGTGTGTGCTCTGGTTTTTGATAGGACCCTCACTCACCACTTCACATCAAAGAGATGGTAAGCCATGAAAGGGTAACTGGTCTCTGGTTATCCTGGTGTAAAGGGAAGATACCTGTCAAAGTCTATTCCTCCTCGAGAAGCCAAGTATCAAAGGAAGCTGATAAAGTCGCTGGTGAATGCTTCCTAATCTTTTGGTGTAATCATTGGAACAGAGGCAGTACAAAGGAGGTGACATATCAGGGGCGCTCATGTTTCACGTGAAGTCTGGGGATGGAAGAGTGTCCTGGGTTGATTTTTGTGCAACTTTAGGAGTGTTGAGTGAAGCTGGCTTACGCATTTGACATGGCATGCTACTTTTTTTTTTCTTCTTATTTTGCATAACTAGTTTAGCTGACAGCGTACTGGTTTTGCTCCTTTGATCTCTGCTCAGTTTGACTGTATTTTCAATAACTACTTAGTATAAAAATAAAATGTGCAGGCCACATCAAATAAACTAATTAAGGATTAGAATGAAAAAGTGTCAAAATCCAAGACCTCGCCGAGGCAGATTAGTCACTGCATACAAGGCACGATCTAATAACTAATGGGTTGCTGTAGTAACAGGGGAATCAATACCCCTCGGCTGGTCAGGGAGCTGACAGTAATTTCTGCTGGGTCATAGATTCTGGAAAATGAAGTGCCACCTACTAAAACACAAGTAATCTCTGTGGACTTTTTGACAACAGAGCATCCTACAAAGTTTATATCAAAGAAAATATTAATCTCCCAAGTCTGCTTGTTTATCTCTGCAGGGGTTATCTGATATTGTTACAGCCACAGACAATTAAGTTTAGACTCCTATGTGAGCTCTCAATGGGTTAGCTTTGGAAATAAGCCTTTGGTTTTGCTTACTAAGTGACAGGTTTGTAGGACACATTGGTACCAGAGTGTTGGGGTATAGGAAAGGAAAGCTGGAAGAGCCCAGTCTGCTATCCCAAATCAGCTCTTCTTACTCCTGGAGGATTCCTACTGAAGTCAAAAGAAGTTCCTCTCGGGTGGAGGGGAGGAGATATGCTTGGGCGCGTAAAAGAAAAATGTGGTTTGCAACTGAGCTGTAAAGCCGGGCTTGCTGTAGGCTGCGTGTTTGTGCCTCAGTACCCAAAATTTCCATGGGGATGATCATCCTTCCTTGTCTTCTCTGTATTGATTGCAAGCCCTCTGGGATGGGGGCACTCCTACCTGTCTGAGCAGCACCTAGAACAGTGTCAGCTGTGTACCCTGATGGCAAAAAGAGACTTAACTCTATGCTGGGGCATGCAGCACAGCTCTTCATCCATGACTGGGAGCTAAAACTACCCACTGCAGAAACCTCAGAAGGAAACCAGCAAGTGAAGGGGACTCCAGCAAGTGTTTCCCACCTGCAGGCAGGGAGAGGAGAGCCCTGTGAAGCACAAGGAGTTAATGTTAGTCAAAGAGCTGCAGGGGGATAATAAGGACTTTTTTCCAAGCATCTAGGGGAATGGCAGTGCTGGAGAGAAAGTAGGCCACTCGCTAATGAGGGGAGTGGTGGTGTTAATTACGTCTTGAAATTGCCTGAGATACTGAGCTCCTGAAATTCATCTTCAGCAGAAAACCATCAGGAAAATAAGTTCGGGCAATTAGGAGATGGGGGGAGAAACAGTGTAAAAATAGCCTGGATAATTAAGACCAGATAAGGGAACATCTAAGAATTGGCAAGAAGTGCAAAGAGAGCCTCTTGCCTTTGCTGAGCTCCACTACGCTGATCTCACAGGCGCAGGGCCAGGAGTGCTTGCTGGCACAGACGATGTGAAGGGCAGGTCCCCAGCCCTGCTGTTGTGTGTGCTGGTGGCTCAGCTGTGTGAGGGCTGCTGGGCGGCAAGGGCATGTCTCATTCCTTGTACCACACTAGTGGCAGTGCCACTGATGTAGCTGTGCTGCAAATCCCTGCAAAGTTCGTGGGAAGTTGGTTAGGGCAGGTCTCAGCTGCGGGTGCAAGAGGGGGATAGACACAGAGCCACTGGCAATTATAACCACAGACCTGCATGAGTGGCAACCTGCTACAGGGTTGGCGGGTAGCAAATGTAGCTCCAAATCTTTCAGATGGGCTGTGTTGTGGAAAGGCGTGGTTGTTTTCTGCTCTCTACAGCCTCCTGCTGTGATATCGGCTGTAAGAGTGTGTGTGTCCTGCTCGGCACAGGGAGGGAACAGGGAGCTGCTTCCCCTTCAGCTGCTCCCCCATTTTATGGTGTGGTGGGTTGACCTTGGCTGGACGCTAGGTGCCCACCAAACATATTTAAGAATTATCATTAAAATCCACATTCATGACACAATCTTCACAAACTTCACTCACATCAACAAAAAAGAATTTCCCACACCAAAATCAAAATAACATCATCACAACACCAAATGAAAGTGGGCAATTTACACACAATCCACCCCTCATCCCTTCACCACAATTACAACAACAGAAATTCCTCACGATCTTTCCACTTTTCACTCTCTAGCTGCATTCAGTCCATGTTTTGCCCATTACCTCTCCCAACTACTCTCCTTATCTCAAATTCCTCATGTTGGGTGCCAAAAAGGACTGCGGTGGGTTGACTCTGGCTGGATGCCAGGTGCCCACCAAAGCTGCTCTGTCACTCCCCTCCTCAAGTAGATGGGGAGACAAAATATAATGAAAAGCTTGTGGGTCGAGATAAGGGCAGGGAGAGATCACTCACCAACTACTGTCACAGGCAAAACAGACTCAACTTGGGGAAGTTAAATTTATTACCAATCAAATCAGAGTAAGGTAATGAGAAAATAAAAACTAAATCTTAAAATACATTCCCCCCACCATTCCCTTCTTGCCGGGCTTAACTTTACTCCCGATTTCTCTACCTCCTCTCCCTGAGTGGCACAGGGGGACGGGGAATGAGGGTTGCAGTCAGTTCATCACATGTTGTCTCTNCCTGTCAGCAAACCTGCTCCAGCGTGGGCTCCTCTCTCCATGGGTCTGCAAGGTCCTGCCAGGAGCCTGCACCAGCGCGGGCTTCCCACGGGGTCACAGCCTTCTTCAGGCATTCGCCTGCTCTGGTGTGGAGTCCTCCCTGGGCTGCAGGTGGATATCTGCTGCACCATGGACCTCCATGGGCTGCAGGTGGATATCTGCTCCACCATGGACCTCCATGGGCTGCAGGGGCACAGCCTGCCTCACCATGGTCTTCACCACGGGCTGCAGGGGAATCTCTGCTCCGGTGCCTGGAGCACCTCCTCCCCTCCTTCTTCACTGACCTTGGTGTCTGCAGGGTTGTTCCTCTCACATATTCTCACTCCTCTCTCTAGCTGCAATTGCACAGGGTTTTTTTGTTCCCCCTTCTTAAATATGTTATCCCACAGATGCTACCACTGTTGCTGATGGACTCGGCCCTGGCCAGCAGCGGGTCCGTCTTGGAGCCGGCTGTTGTTGGCTCTATCAGACATGGGGGAAGCTTCTAGGAGCTTCTCACAGAAGCCACCCCTGTAGACCCCCTGCTACCAAAACCTTGCCACGCAAACCCAGTACATATGGGACCAGTGTATGGCGGGGAAAAGCCCAGTGCTAACTAACTCTGATATTCAGTGACAGCTCTGCAGCTGCTGCTGGTGTTCGTGCCGGTTGGTACATAATGTTGGTGAATAATAATACCTGACCTAGTAGAACAAGAACTCTTTTATCAAACACATTTAAAGAAAAATGACAGTCCGTGTAGCATGTAATGGAATGGATGATAAATCACAAAATGGGGAAAAACAATTGTGTTACTCCTGCTGGTATGAGTTCTTGTTCAGAAGGTCCATATGTTACATTTTTTGATGACATAAATTTAATGAAATTCTCTGGAAATGCTGACCAGAAGTCAATATACAACTCAGTCCCAAGAAGTTTCCTAATATCTTTGTTTGTTTTAGGTAATAGATCTGTTGATGTGTCTCTCTCCTATTAAGTACTGTGATAGGATGCTATAATGAAATTACAATATGGAATGGTAGCTCAACTAAAGCGGCATTATCAGAAATGTCACCCCCTAACAAATAAGCAGTTGCAATGTTTGCCCTCTGGTTACAAGACCTTGTTCCTTTTGTCTTTTACTGTAACTTATAATAACAAAATCTGTGATGTAAATGTCTGCAGGGTAAGTTTCCAGTAGCTGAGTGTGAAACATGTTTCAGTGGGGATATGGGGGGAAAAAAACAGACACTTTTTTTTTTTTTTTTTTTAAATTCAAGACAAAGGATTTTTGGCCTTGGGCATTCCAGCTGCTGCTGCTGTCGATATAGAGGACATGGGACTGGTTTTCTATTTACTTTTTTTTTCTTTTTAAAGAAAAAAAAGATACCCAAGTGTCAGGTTATGTAATCCACAATATTTAAAACAGACAAACAAAACAATTAAAAAAAAATTCCCTACAGAAAAAGTAGTAATTATTTTCTCTGGAGATTGATTTATGATGGGGAGGTTGCAGATCTCAAATGAGTAAGGTGCAGTTTGTATTTACAATGTCAGAGCCTGGTCAGCAAGTGAGGAAATAGAATAAGATTTTAATTTTTTTTTTTTTAAGCTGAAACTAGAAATTCACAGTGCTCACTCCAAAGCCAGTGCAAAAGTCTCTGTTGAGTCCTATGGCTTTTCTTCAACACGCCATTGGAAGAATTACAAATTTTAAAAGAAATTTAGAAAAAACCCAACCCTCAAAGCCATGACTAACCCCAGCCCCGCATGTGTTGGAGCAGGTTGAGGGGGACCCCCTGTCTCTAGCTCAGCCTAGGAGGCAGATTTCTGAGAAGTTGCCCCCAAACGTCTGCCACTGAGAGCAGGACATGCAGTGTCTCACTGGAAACCTGCCTGGCTCTCAGCTCTCCTGCCCTTGTTGGGCTGCTCCATGCAGGTGGGAGACGATCTTGATGGGAACTTCTCCTCCCTGTCCCTTGCCAGGGACAGTGGTCTCCAAAGCGGTCAGTAAAGGGTCATGAGCTGGCCAGGGGGGTGGGTGTGCAGGGCTTTGGGCAGCTCAGGGTTGCCTCCAGGGAGGCTGCAGTGCATGCAGGACACAAGAGGGGATGGAAACTGGATATCTGGGAGCAGGTGGGAAAAAGAGATGATGGATTTGGTCAGCATGATGAGCCATGGTCAGCACAGGCATGGGTTAGTGCATATGGTTGTGCAAGCCAACTGTGTGACAAGGGTCTGGATCTGGTCTTTTGTGCTAGTGGGTTTTTGTTTTACCAAGCCATGGTAAACCAAGTTCATGGCTAATAGTCTTTGCCATCAGCCTTCCTGGGAATCAAAGAATGGGCTACCTTGTGCTCCTCAGGAACAATACCTGTCTTCACTTCAATGAAGGAGTCAGAGCCAGTCTTCAGTTAGATATAACTAAGTGTTGGTTTTTATTTTTAAGGTGCACCAGAGAAAACTATATATAGTATAGAAGCTTCATCCATAACACTGACACTTCACTTATCCAAGCAACTGGGAAGTGCTTAAATACTGAAGCCTGTGGCTTAATTATTTACCTGTGGCTTAATTGGGTGTAATTTTACTGAAGAGTCTGTTTATTTTCCTACGGAGAGGCTCTAAGATGCCTCTAAATGAAAATGTTACTGGTCTCTACCTGTGCCCCCTGACATCAGTAGCACGGAGCTCGTTTAAACCTGCAGAAACCTGGAAAACCCATGTTTTCTCTGGTGCAGTCAGCCTGTGGTTTCCTACTGCTCTGCAGCTGCGAATGTGTATCAGGGGGTGAGAACCACCTTCCTGTATTTCTGCACATGTTGCACCACTCGCATCTGGCCCAGGAGTGCTCAGCAGAGCAGGGTGACACATGAGCTATTGCCAATGCTGCACTGGGAGCAGAGAGTCTCCCCAGAGGGGAGACAAAATATTGTAACCCTCTAGAGCTGTCTCTGGGGTGATCCCATAGTGGCACCCTTCAGCTGCACCCAAAGGGCTTAGGAGCAAAAGTGTAGCTGGTCTTAGGGAAGCTTGTGCTCTTCTGTTGTTTATCGGGACCTCATTTGGTTTTCATCCTCTGCAGATTCGATGTTGGTAATTGTTTCTCTCCCAGAGCTGGGAAAGTTCATTTATGCAGGATCAGATATTCAAAGTTATGCTCATATCAGCGCATCTGTGGGTATTTGCTGTTTATATTCCAGGCACAAATCCCTGGTGAATAGAGACAGACCAGGGGCCGTACCCTGGCCAGTCATCCTTATTTAGACGACCCTTTCAACTTCAATGTGTTTTTCTTGCATGCCTAAGAATAGTTGTCCTGCGTGAGAGGTTAGAGGATTGAATACTGGGGCTTGCCATTTGCATACCCTGGTTAGAGGCTAAACCGGTGCTTGTATCCAAATGCGTGGAAAAGCTCTTCCTACTGTTCTGCCAGTGTAAAGTGCTATGAAAAGATTTTTATCTTGAATATCCATTTAATGCAAACCAAACGTGGTTGGACACACTCTGGCTAGGTTTTCAATTCAGAAAGCTCTGATTTTTCTTCTCCCCGTTCCTCCCCTTCCCCAGCACAGAGGCTTGAACCAGGAGCCTCCTTTTGAATCTCTGTAGGCAATTTCCTTATAGTACTTGGATCTCCAAGCTTCATTGGACTTTTACAACAACAGAAGCTTTATATCATTGGTTTTTCACCCTAAAATGCTTAGTTTCTGTTAACAACCTTACAAAAAGGGCAGTGTATTACTGCTTGGTGATCCCAATGATAAATGAAGCACATTATATGTGAAGTAAAGGCTCTATTTATCCTTGCTCTTTTTTCTAAAGTCCCAGCAGGTTTAATGTGAGTCGCTTTTGATGACCTTCATAACAAATCAAGAATAAACCTCAGTGCATTCTCACGGAGGTGGACAGCATTGCGGACATTTTTTATTGAAATAACAGTAATAGCAATAGCTGTATTAGTAGTATTTGATAATGCAAAAAAACTAATGTTCACTGAAAACCAGGTGCCAGCACTATTTGATTGTTTACCAACATAGTCATAAAGAAACAGAGTTATTAAAGGATCTGAAATCACTCAGTAATTCAGCTGCTGACGTTGATGGATGGAACTTGGCTGTTCCTCTTTGCTAAAGCTGCTGACTGGATGAATGTTTTATTCATGAAGCCCAGGGCAGGAAGGGATGCCAAAGGTTTAAGAATATTTTAAGAAACTCTTTGAGATGTCAGGCAAGTTATCAGGTGTTGTTAAGCAAAGGAGCTGAAGTACTACATTTAAACATAACCGAGCTCTCAACATATACAACACCACCACATCAAAAGCCAGGATGCGATTCTTGTCTCAAGCAGTATATAGAATGATGAGTTGGGAATACAAGCCCTTTTATTTCCTGCACCTTTGTACCTTCAGCCATCTCGCAGCCTTGTCTCTTTGAGCATTGTCATACCAAAGGGAATTTTCACACATCACACTGTGAATTTAGGCTTGGAAACAAATAAATATTTAGATACCAAACCCTACAAGGTCATGTACTCAGATCAAAGACAAGATAAATGATATGATGACAATGTTCATGACAGTTGCAGCCAGGAATGAACAATTTGGATCGGAGCAAGTGGATTCTGCCTGACCTCTCAGTGGGAGTTGTTCAAAATGGTAATTATTGAAAGAGATTATTATCAAAATACAGGATAATGAGGAATTTCTCTCTGTCCTCTTCACTTTGTCCCTGCCTCCTCTTTGTCCGAGGGCAAAGTCTGCCAACACCAAACCTATAGCTTCTTACCTCTTTGGTGGGGCAGTGCTGCTTTGCAGCAGTGAGACCTGGTTGTAATTTAAGTGATTCTTTCAAATGCCTTGTTCCTGTTCTATGAGAATTCAGATCCAGATCCTTTGTTGATTTTTTTTTAAACTTTTTTTAATAGAAAGATGTATTTTGTATAAAGAATTTTAATGAAGAGATCCTTAGCCCCACAAGCTCCTGTATGGACAAATGTTTGAATATTTAAGAATCTATATTAATACCTTCTTTTAAGTTTCTGCAGCCTCATAAGAGCAGAACATATGAGCTCTTGATGGAACTGAACTGTCAGTCTGAGCATAGTGACATTAGAAAATAGCTCCTTTTCCAAGTCTAGCTGCGTGAAATGTCCCTTCTTGCCAAGGGAGCAGCAAAGTATAGTTTAAATGTGCCTTATTATGATATCTCAAGAGTACAAAAATTGGGAAAGGTATTAAAAATGACTAATTAAAATTGAAGACTGATAGATAATGGCCAATAAAAAGCAGGTAAGTGCTGCACTCCCACTGCCCTTTTGATTTGCAGGGATTCAGTGCTGAAGACCAAAAGCATATTTCGCACAGGCCCCAGTTAAAATTCAAATCCAATAGACTGAGAGTGAAAATTACTGTCAAAAAAGGTGTCAAGTTGTACCAAAATAAGTCACTATATTACTTCTCTTTCTGTCAAAGGCATTGATTATTTTCAATAGATGAGCCCTCTGACAGTTGCTGAAACTGAAGAATCCCATGTGGAAACGATTTGGTTGACACATGTCACTATTTCCTAAACAGATAAGTCAAATATGTTATTTTTGACTCTTTCTGTAGGAGAAAGTGTGTTTATGTAGTATTTTATGAAAGATAAATAATGCAGAAAGAAAGGAACATCCATTAGCACTTCACTTTCCTAGCTATTTGTATCGGTGGTTTTTTGGTAGCATCTTTTAAAAATCTTCTTCTTTGCATAAAATCATGTGTTTCTTTTGGTGGCTGTGATACATTGCAGGGATTTGCTAAGATACCCTGAAGTAATTCAGATAATCAGTGAACCATATTGGTGCTATTCTTGATTGCAGCTGACAGTTTACTGTTGACTACTCTAAACTTCTGTTTTCTACCAGCCACACGTCCGTAGCGGTGAAACAGACGTTAATGTTCTGCAAAATGCCCCTTTGTATTGCGGATGGACAAATTGAGAAGGGCAAAATAAGGACTGCATCTTGGACTTGCTGCCAGTTTTTGGAGTGAAGCTGGGGCAAAGACTCTCCCCAAACTTTTTGTGTAACTGTCAATTTTCACGCAGTGGATGTGGGCACCCCTGCTTTTATAGGTGTTGGCTTTGCAATCCTGCAAGGCATCTTTAGCAGAGGGGAAAGTCAACTGTCTTCCAGCTCAACTCTATCATGTGTGGGGGTAGGTGCCTCTTTCCAGCTGAAACTGTACAAAATGTAGGATGTTTCCAATATGCTCCGTTGGGAGGAGGCTGTTGAGTGGCAGAGCCATTGTGAATTACTAATGCTATTAAGAAGGTGAGAACTGGCTCAAGCAGCAGCAGAGACAGGCTAATACCCTTCTACACAGTCTTTATTATTCATTAGCACATATTGTGCTTCCTCCTAAATATAATTCAGGCTACACTTGTATCACATTAAGATAACACTAAATCTTTCTGTAATTTGAAGGAAATACTGCTCCCAGCTGTTGTTGCAGAAGTGAACTAAACAAAATCCGAAGAGGTGCTAAAAGAACGACCGTAAAACTCCAACTGCATTTGGCACAGATCTCCTTTGGTGCCGTTTATCACAGAAGTGGTTGCAAGTGAACCTCTGCACTTGTGAACATGATGGCTCTGTGCTCATGGCATCTCACACCTTGGGAGTCACTCTGCTAAAATGAAAGGAGCTCTCAAATCCCTCCAGTACTCGAGCACTTTGCTGCTTTTGGGGGAGTTGGGTACCTTGATGACTGATGAACTGGGCTGTCAAGATCCTGGTGCAGGTTGTCATGAGGGACCCAACAGTCCTTCCTCATGCCCTGAAATGAGGCACTGCTGTGCAGAGCGCTGCACTAACATTGTCAGGGTGCTGCCGCTCCAGGAAGCGTTTGTTGACTGTTACTGAAAATGAGGTGCAGACGGGCTGAGACCCAGTTCTTCAAAGACATCTGGGTGCCTAATTCTGTCCCACCATAACAGAAGTGGGACCCTAAACTCCTGTGATGACCTGGCCTATGCAGCATGGCTCTGTTTACACCAAATCAACCTGAATGAAGTCCAGCATTTAAACACCTTCTCTGTTACAAGCTTCCCCTGAGGCTGTGAGCTCTTTAGATGGATGTCATTTTGGTTTGCATTTGTCCAGCGTTTAGCAGATAGGGTCCTTCCTTACGTGGCTGCTCAGGAACTACCAAGATGAGTTAATATTAATAATAATACTAAAAATAAACACATGTAAATAGGGATAACAACAGGCTCAGAGTTCTGACAGCTCTGGAAGGCTTTGATCTTGCATCAGTAGAGATCAGGATGTGCAGCCTCCCTAGACGACAGGCTTGGATGGCGAAAAGAAAAAAGAGCTATAAACGTAGCCGGTAAAGTGTGCCTCTCTCGTCCTCCTCAGGCTCCCTCCCCCATTAGCTCTGATGATTTACTAAGAGAGCGTGTCTAAGTACCAGCAAAAAAGCAACTTGGAAATTAACCCCAGCAAACTTACAATCTCACACCTGACCCCAGAAGTGTGTAGTGTTGGTCATCCAAGTAGTAATGGCTCAGCATAAAGCAGAGGAGAAATGTGCCATTAAGAGAGAAGCATGGAGTGAGCTGCTGAGTGGTGACAGCCGTTAAAAGATACAAACCAACGTGTGGTTCTGACAGTGTATTATATTCAGAAGATAAAGGGAGGCAGAGGGAGGAAAAAGCAAAACAAATGGGGTTGCTCTGTACATATGGCCAAAAGGGAATTGCAGCATAAATGCCACCAGCCAGAAATTACGGTGTGTGGATGGACTGCCTGTCGGGGAGAGAAGCGCCAGCCCTTTGGGGCTGGTGCTGGCCAAAAGCCTCGTGACGAGAGGGAAGATGCTGCGGGAGATTTGGGGGAGTGTCTGTCCGGCAGCAGGCCAGCAGGTGCTGCTGATCGTCGGTGGTAATGAACTGAAGACAAGGAAGGAGCGTGATTTAGGGGGAAGTGGCAGACTGTGATTTTTGTCTAACTGCAGATTTGGTTTCTGAGCAAATCAGATTTATGCTTCTCTCGGACAATTTTGCTAATAAGCCAATGACTCAGAGCCCACAGCAGATGGGATTCTTTAGCTGAGGTAGAAACTATTGTTTTTGTCCTAAAAGGAAAGTAGCCATTTTTCTCTTTTAGAAAGCTGATCTCTGGAAAATGTGATGATTTTTCCTTCCCAGCAGAAACACAGCTTTTTCAAATAACACCCAGCTATGCTTCTGGACTCTTACCTAATATGCGGAAGTCCTCATTAGAAATAAGTGACTTGTCACAACTTAGTATATTGTATGCTGGGGAAATTTTTTTTTTTTTAAGATCAACTCCTGTAATTAATAACATCCCAGAAGCCATTCCCAACAACCATAGCACTAAGTGGTGATTTGGGGTGAACCCTTCAGCTATCTGAAGGGCAAAATGCCTCCTGTCCGTGGCTGCAGGAGGCTGCTGCCAAGAACTTGGGAACATTTCTCTATTAGGAACATATCTATCTAAATCCTTGGAAAGGGATTTCTATCTAGATGTGAAACTGCTGAAGATTCCCTTCATCTCTCTTCTTCCTCCTGTGGATGTTCAGAAACTTGATTCATACTAAAGTAATTCAACACTTTTTTTTTTTTTTTTTTTTTTTTTTTTTTAAGGAAAAGCATCCACTCTATAGGAAGTCTCTGGAGGATGGCAGTGAGCATGAATATAGCATTATAAAAAGACATTCTGCATTCAGAAACCGCATGTGGTCTGAATTTCACTGAGAGAGGCTATTTCTCTTCACAGGCTATAGAAATGTGCGGTGCATAGGGTGATGAAGCCTTTCCTGACACTGTTTTGTTTAAAATCCCTTTGAAGTCTGTCGTGTTCACCTTTCTTGGAAATTGTGTTACAGCAGGTAGAGGAGGTGGGTTTGTTTGGCTTGGTGCTGTTTGTGTGAACAGACCCTGGGAAGTGACAGAGCCTCCTTCCCTCTTTGTAGGCTTGTGGTGCAGGTGCAGAAAGATGAGGTCTGAGATTTGAAAATCCTTTAAAAGTAAATTAGGCTTTTATTTATAATAGATGCATTCTTTAAAAATCATACCTCCGTGGAGAGCTTCGGTAATTACATATACAGTCATTTGTATGGTAGGCACCCCTTGAGCCTGTACCCAGTATTTTATGATAATCTGAAAAAGACAGTAAGTAACAAATTGGTGAAATCTGATGCTCTGAAATTTAATCAAATCTAAACATGATTAAAAGTTTTCTTCAAGTTTGCCAAAGCTATATTAATCAAAATACTGATTAGAAAAATGCAATGTGAGTAAAAGGAAGTTGCTATTCATTGGGTGGAACAGTTGATCTTATAATGGGGTAAGGTTCAAAACAGAAAAAGATCTTGAAGAGCTCAATGGAAACCATCTGCTCAGGTCTGAGCGGTGATCAGGAAAGCATAAATATGAAATGGCATGACATTAATTTGCTGAATAGAGGACAACACTGAAAATATGACAGTGTCGTTCTAGAGACGGTGATGTGGCCTCACCTTGAGAGGCATTTTGGTTTGGTTACCCTAATTAAAAAATGATAGAGCAGGAAATAGAAGAGGTTCAGTGAAGGACAACAAACCTAATCAGAGGCATGGAAAATATTTTAGCAGGAAGATTTGCATGCAAGCAGAGACTGCAAAGGTTAGGTCTGTTTATTTTAGGGAGAACAATACATGGGATGTGCCAGTGAGAGGCAGGCTATGATGGATATAAATAAAACAACAATGCCATGACCTTTTCCTCTCTTGGATAAGAAAAAGAGACATCAAATTAAATTCGAAGTCAATGCATTGAACAACTTTAATAGGAAGCACTTTTAACCTAGGTTTTAATTAGCCTGTGGGACTCATTGCCACAAGGTAGGATATTGAGACCGACAGATTGGCATCGTTTGTATGATTAGCAATATCATCGACAGTTAGGCGGGCTGGAGTTTCATCCTTCGTACTTCCGGCCATACACTAAACACGGCTTCTCCCTCAGGCATACTGGTGCATAATCCTCCATTATGGGATTTTACAGTGCCTTTTGAAGCAGCTGGCACAGGTTGGTCTCTAGGCCATTGCTTGACTCCAGCACTTTGAATCCTGTGCTAGTGACAAGGGCTGGGCTATAATTCCTGGATGAAAAAAAAATAAGTGTAGAAGTTTGGACTGTTGGGTTTTTTCCCCCCTCCCCACCTTTATTGACTTCCCTGTGAGTTGACTGTGAATACATCAGCCTGGATGAGAGATTTTTGCTTCCCATGGAAGGTGTCTATTTGCCCATTCTGGACTGGTTTGTTTTACTTTCTTTGTTCTTTTAATAGCTTGCATCCTTTACAGTCTTTAATTATTGTACATTTTGGACTTTTTCACTCCAAACCAGCTGCCATCAATAAACTGGTCTAGTAATTATTTCTCTGGCTTCAGAAAATGGCTATCGTGAAGTCAACGGCACTAGGAACAGGTGGACTGCAGAATGCCTGTTTGATTTGGTAAACAGCATTAAAAAATTGGCACTTTGACTTAGTCCCTGTAACAGACTAGTTCTACAGCTTTTGTAATAAGAAGCTGTATATTTTCCAATGTCACAGCATACGTTATTTGTCATTGCAAGACATTAATTGCTTTTTTTTTTCTTCCTTTTGAAAACGTGGAAAGTTAAAAACACGTATGAAATATCCATGGGATGGAAATCCTTCCAAAATGTACAGTGGTGTTTGGTTGAAGAGAGCCCTTTGGGAAAAGGGGAGGGTACAGATGGATAGGCAAAGTCAGAGCAGGCTGAGCCTGGGGTACAGTGCCGGCACAGATGCTCTGCTCTGTGCAGTTCCTATTCCGTGCCCAAAAATTGTGCTCTGAGGCGCTTTACGCTTGTAGGACAGTTTAGCCTAATGTCGAGCTGGTAACTTGGCATGCAGGAAACCTGCAGTCTGTTCTTGGCTCTGCTCAGACCTCCTGTGTGAGCTTAGGGAAGTCACTGCAGCAACCTCAGCCCTCTGCAAAATGGGGATTGTGAACCTCCAGTTCCACGTACAGGCTCTATGAGCTACTGGGGAACAGTGGTGCTAAATGGGGGGTGAGATGGTTACAGCTCCTCTCGAGGATGGGGCTGGGCAGGGGGCCAGGTCAGGGTGCAGTCACCACAGAGCAGAGTGCCCCAGTGCTGTGAGCTGCCAGCTTTCCTGCCCTACACGGCATCATAACACAGCTTCAATACCAAATAATACATCTGGGTTTCTCTGTTCTTCTTGTAGTCTCGGGTTTTATTCCACATTCCTCTCAACAGTCACTGACATTTGGAAGTGCTGTTTTGCACTGAGGGTCTCAGTAACTAGGTCCTGCAAGCAGGGCTTTGTAACGCAGACAGCCGTTACTGAGGGGCTCAGATGAGGCTATGGCTAATGAGAGAAGCAATCCTGCCTCTTCCACCTCCCCAAGGATAAACAGTGCTAAAAAAGGACTAGGGGACTCCACATTGGCTGGCAGAGCAAGGCTGAAACCGAGGGAGAGCAAACTTCATCCCTTTGGGAGGGGAGGCAGCGGCGGCTCCTCCTGAGAGCACTGTGCAAAATTCATACTTCATTGCAGGTCACAAAGGAGCAAGTAAATAGATTCTTCTCTTATTTCCCCCCTCAGGAGTGGCTGCAAAGTGGTGACAGGGGATTTGTTCCTTCTGCCACTGCTCAGCATCAAGGCATGTATGTGGGGACCCTGAACCATGAAAGATAAGGAAGGTAGAGACACGAACTGTGGGGATTTTTTGGGGTTCTCCCCACCCGTAAATTAGACATTTGCTTTCTTCATATCAGTAGCTCTTCCCAGCACAGCAGTCTGGTGATTCTTCATCTTAGGGGCAAGCTGGGTGACAAAAGTGGGCTGATACTAGTCTTGTATGAAGCCTAGTTGATTTTAAACTGGAGAGTGCAATGTCCCTGCACACATCGACAAGTGAGAAGCCTGTTCTTCTGCTTCCCAGGCTAGCAGTGCAGCTGTTAAAGCTCTGGAACATTTTTGGACAAAGAGTACTATGTTCCTGTGAGACTTTAAAAATGAATTAATAGAACATTGATTTAACTTACTGGCTCTTTGCAATGCCTTTGTTTCCAGGCAGTAAAAGTCTGCTTGCCAGTTGTCCAGCCAGAAGCCAGTATCTATAAAAACCTGCCCCAGGCAGTTTGTGGAGGGCCTTAGTTAATTAAGATATGCATTATCATCCCTGCTTTGGGCTGCTTGTGAGAGAATGTAAAAAGCACAACTAGACAACTGTCTCTTCCTCCTGTTTGAGACTCATTCTTGATCCCACTCTGATTGCCAGCAGCAGACAAGGAACAGAGCCAGAAGAGTGAAAATTAATAGTGGTGGCATCTGAAATCTCCATCCGTGAGCTTAAAAACATGCCTGCTTTAGACTGGGGCTTTATTTGCAGGGGGGAACAGCTCATTCCCCCAGTCTGAGTGGTGGAAAATTTAAAAACAGAGTGTAAAGACCCCTGCTGCCATTCTGCAGAAGGCTTCAGACAGCACATGGACTTCTTTGTGATCAAATGGAATATGTTCTGTTGTCTATGTAACTGTGTCTATTCAGGCATATGCGTTTTACAAAGTGACTGTGTTCTTTTTAGTCAAGGGTAAAACGGTATCCTGAAGAGTTTCTCAAATACTAAGGGCTTTTGGTCCTTGACATACAGCCTTAGTGAATAAGAAAGCAACATCACTTTATTCTCAGTCTCCATCTCCCCCTTTGCCACCTTCCTCCTCACATATGTTCTTTGCTTCCCTCCCTCTTTTTGGCTCCTTTGCTGTTGATTTGCACTGGGGCA
Source organism: Fregata magnificens (assembly GCA_013389945.1). NCBI lineage: Eukaryota > Metazoa > Chordata > Aves > Suliformes > Fregatidae > Fregata > Fregata magnificens. The sequence goes on along the minus strand of WAAD01013637.1, from coordinate 79,905 downwards.
TGGACAGTCCTTGTTCTTCCGGCAGGGACCTTCCCTCCCTGCGTACCTTGCTTCCAGTCTGCTCAAAAGCACAGAGTGCCTAGGAAAGCCCAAATGTGTAAGTTTTACATTCTTCATAAATGTTATGTGTTGGCTTGAAGTTCTTGCGAGGAATGTTCTACAGATGGATAGCTGGTGAAAGAAGCACGATGTTGTTTGCAGTAAGGCAGGGTGGATAATGGTGGTACAAATCCCCCCCAGTGCCACATCAACTGGGTACCACCTGGCCTGGGAATACAGCAAGCTCCAGGCTTCAGCATTTCAAGTGTACCTTTTTCCTTGAAGATGAATGGATTGGGAAAGGTCTCTGCTGGGATGTGGGCACATGCAGTAAGGTTCCCACTACCTCTCTCCTAGACCATCAAAAGCTTGTCTGGTGGTAGGTTCTTCAGGCTGCTGTGGTTGAGTTGGGTTTGACCTAAAAGGAGGTGGGGGAGGGCTCTGAGGGCAGTCGGCAACTTCTGTTCCCCCAAGGAGGAAGGTAAGCTCCTAAGCCCTAGATAAAATGCTCATTACTTAGACAAATGCGCAGAGACCCTCAAATCCTCCCTAGAAACAGGGGATTGCAATATTAAACATAATTATGAAACAACTATAGAGCTGCAGCTACAGATGGAGCTTTACGACTGGTTTGAAGTAATGCTGCACCAACATCAATTATCCCGAGCAACTGCACAGAGATATTTTTGGGGTGATATTTTCATTTTACAGCAGTGTTCAGTCACTCGCAACCACCAGCCAGGTGCCTCCCCATTTGCACCCCAAGCATGCAGTGATCTCTCAGCAATGCATGGCCTGTCATGTCCTGTTGCCTCAATAATCAGCAGCAAAGATGAACATTTTACCCTATCTTGGCACCTATGCTGTCAAAATTATTGTGAATGAGGGAGCCTGCCTCTCTGTTACTGCAGCTGTGAATATTAGCTACAGAGTAGCACTAAATCTTGTTTAAGCTATAGTCATTCCACCCAGTGATGAATGTCACTACCTGAATAATTTGGGTAATTTCCTGTAGCTCTAGTGTACTAGTAGAGAAATGAATGTTAATTTACTGCTAATTTAGTATACTAACCCTTAATTAGCAACGAGCAAGCTCTGAAATATTGGATTCTGAAAGCTCATCAAACTTTAAAAAAAAAAAAAAAAAAAATCACCCCTCCCAGCTGAACTCTTCACTCTATTTGAGGTTATTAGCAAAATGCTATGGGAGTGCTGTTCATTACCTCTCACTAGGATATATATATATATAGCTGGGAACACCCCCATTTACCACTCACTGCAGAAGTCCATTAAGAAGATTCTTGCTCTTATGCAGTATATTCAGTTGTTGTACAGTGTTGCAGTGTGTAGGTATGCTGTAGCTTTAGTGACAGGCAGGATTAATGACACAGATTATCAATGACTGTTGGCTAAAAAGGTGAAAGAAAGGCTGAGTGGGTCTAATGGGCTGGGTCATTGCTACAGGAGGCAGTACATGGCTATGTAAAAAAGCTGGATGTGACATGACTACATCATCTCCCACTTTCTTCTCTGGGCTGTTTTGCCCTTTCCAGTCAGATCTAGTGTATCCTACTCAATAGCCCTATTGATTTTTTTTTTTTAATTTATTTTTAATTTTGGGTGATAACTTGCACAGTGAGGCACAGCCTGAACAGGGGTCTGTGTGACCTGAGTAGGGCACCACATGCACCTCTACCTGTGAATGGCGAGAGTGTGCAGTGGGCTGAGTGGTGACGGAAAGCAGTGGGGCAGGAGGAGAAGGGACACTAGGGAAATGGAAGACTGGAGAAAGGAAATCGAAGAAAGATGTGTGTGTCAGCTGAACTGCTGAAGCCAAACCAAACACTAAGCTGGGCAATGGGCCAGTGCATGACTTATCCATGTCCCTGTGTCAGTGCTAGAGTATTTTTGTAGAGAGACCAGGTGAAACTTCATTTTATTGAAGATGAGGTTAGGCAAAGCCCCATAATGCCCCATAATGTCCAGCAGCAATTTCCCCTGCTATGCAGGATCAGTCAGGTATCATCTGGCCCAATAGCTCAGTAAGGAGTAGAAGAGCTTTCAATGGTGAAGAAAGACTTTGAACACCTTTCCTGTTCCCATGAAAGACGGACCTTTGTCAGAGGGGAGAGAGGATGGGAGCTGCTCACAGTGTGTGGTCATGCCCTGACTGTGGGGACAGATTACCCAGCAGCCATCATTGCGACTTGATTTCCCACATAAAAAAAAAAAAAATGAACTGTCCTGTTTTGATCTATGCAGACTTGTCTTTCCTAAGTGCACTCTGAGTGTGGGCTTCTTTGATGTTTCTGCCTGGGACCCCAGTATTTACCTAATATCTGTCTGTCCCCCTTATCCTACTTTCCCTTCTGCCTCTTAAGCTCCTCTCTGGGCCTCCTGTCGGTCACCTGGTTGAGTGACGAGGACTCAATTGCTAGTGCTAGGGATTACCAAATGTCCACTGTAATACAGGATTCACTGCACAGCTTTAGTCAAATCTTGCAAAAAGTTAATGTGTTGGTCTTCTGGAAATAACCAACGGCAGGACATTCAGAGGAGTGGCCATTGCAGATAAGCTGCAGTGTGCCTGGGTTCGCTTGCTGTGAGCATGGGTGGGTGCAAATTGAAGTCTGTCCAGCTGCGCTAGGGCTGCTGCAGCTCCAGAGGGGCCAAAGACACCAAATTGCAGTGTTGCACAGCCTTGTCCCACCGCCAGTGCCCAGACAGCCCCTGGCAGCACGTGGCTCCCTGGCCCTGCATCCATATTGCCATGTTCCTGGTTCTCCCCACAGCCCGGAGACCAACTCCAGCTTAGAGAGGTTCCTCAAGAGGATTTCACAGTCAGAGAAGTAAGAAAGAGCTGTGCTGAGAAAGGAGTCCTTTCCAAGGCGAGTGGAGCAGCAAAATGACAAGCCAATCTTAAATGCAGGTCATCCCGCTAGAGGCCATGTTGTTCTTCCCTTCTCTCCCTCTGTTCCCCTCTCCCTCCATACTGTGTCTTTTGTCCTTCCTCAGGTCTCACCAAATTTATCTGCAGTTGATGGAGTTTCTGTTGTGTTGTGCAAAATTTTCCTCCTTACATAAATGCCCATATTCAGCACCAGAGGACACATTTCATACCAAACCAGGCACCAGTGCACAGAGGACTATCTTGCGCTCAATCCTATGTGGAAGTGCATGTTCGGGGCTGAGATGTGATGGGATTTCTGCAAAATCTCCCTCTTCCTCACAACAGCTCTTATCAGTTTCCTTGCAGCTTCTCTAGCACACCTGGCAGGATAAGAAACCGGTTACCTGGCATGACTGGTGAGTATGGCAAGCAGGTTGCGGCAGATTTTCTGTTGGATTTTTCTGAGAAGTCCTCTGGTTTGGGGAGATCAGCATTGCTTCATTAGTTGCTCTTCTGCTCCTGCCAGGAGGAGTGGGGAACTGTTATATTTGCACATTAGAAAAAGCCAATGAAAAATGGCTGTGTGTGCTTTCCATTCAGCTTTCTCTTTGAGACTTTTTGAGGATTTGTTGAGCCCTTCTTCCGTGGAATATAGTTTTCTCAAGGGAAACTTTGCCATTGCCGAATGAGCCATTCCACGAAACAGAAAGAGAAATAAAATGTTGCTAGACTGTGGTCTTCTCCTGCCCCTCTAGGCAGAAAGGGACTGAGATGTTAATATACAGGTGAGAAGGATGCCTTCTCCACCCCCATTTTGTGGTGCTGAGCATGTTGGAGAAGGGAACAACCATCTCTGTGTGCCTTTTTTTGGAAGGGACCAATTCTACCCAGCTATTCTTGGCAAGGACTGAGCTGGGAGAACCCCTTACTCCCTCTTGTCTTGTTACACACATGTAAGAGCAGAATCTGACATCAAAATTAGCACTTAAAATCCATTATTTAAAGAAGTATGCACTTCCATATTTATGTGATGGGTGTTTTACTACTGCAGCGCTGTAATAAGGTCATACACATTATGCTATATTTATCTGCAGTGTATTATTTAGACTCAAAGGGTGAGATTCACCTAACCTGACATAGATGTGTTCATCTTAGTTTGGACACATGCAGCTTCTAGTACAGTTAGTGGAAGGAAACTGGCACTTTACAGATGTCATTCACTGTCCAAAAATAGATGTGTAAGACAGGTGAGATGAAATGAACCCTGAAAGACCCTGTTTCTCCCCATTGATCACAAAGGATGTTTTGGGTGCCAAGCCTCGATGGGTCAAGTCTGCAGTAAGGTGAGTACCATCCCACACCTAAGTCTTCTGCAGAACTGCAGGAAAGAAAGGGCCCTGGTGAACGCAGGAAGAGAAGACTTAAGTTCAAGATGTGAAAACTTCTGTGTTTGTGCTTTCATAGTTACCGTTTCATGTAACAGGTAACTTTAAGATCTGTTTTACCACAGCCAAGCAGAGATCAGTAGTCAAGTTTACAGAGTGAGAATCGCTAACCCTGGAAACAGCGATTAAAGTAAGACTTGGAGCACAGGTTGGATGGGAGAAAGTCTGATGTGATGTTGTGGTCAGAAGGTACAGAGCAGATAATCATTTATATTAATACGACTCTCAGGAAGATGCTGCTGCCCTAATATCTGGCACTGGGTGCAACTACGTCCCAAGCTTGAAAAGCATGCTAAGAACTGGAGTAGCCTCAGAGGACCATGAGAAAGCTCAGGGCCTGAGATTTTCAGGGCCTTTCCCATTTAATTGAGAAAGTCTGGAAGATTACAGCCCTGGTAATGAAAACTCAGTCACCATCTGTAAGTGCTTGTACAGGGAGCAAGGGCTTGCCAAATTGCCCTTCATCCTAGCAGAAGGGAAGGCCAGCGGTGGGTGGAGTATGGAACTGAACAAATCGGTGGTGGAAAGAAGCAGGGGTTTCAGTGAGAGCCGGCCTCTGGTACAGCACATCATGGTGATGCCAACTTCTGCTTCGCTGCCAGTTTTATAATCAGGATAGGATGCTTTTCTGACAGAGCTGCTATAGTTCAAAGAGGGATTAATTCAGGGAAGTTTGTGCTGTGCAATAGGTCAATATAGCTGATGATGACAGACTCTATGGGAAAAAAGACTGTGTTTCCATAAATCATAGCTGTGGTTTTGTCCAAGTGGTTTGGTAGCAGGCTCTTGTTTACTAATCAGTAAAGTCTTTAAGCAGAAATTTAAATTTTCTTTCTGGAAGCTCTTTAAAATTGATTCCCACAGTAAACCCAGCTTCAGGAAATCCAAGACAATGCCAGTTAATTAATTAAGGCGATTAACAAGTAAACTGGTGCTTCCTTTCACTGTGGGCGAGCAGTTGGCATTTTAGCAAACTTTGCCTCATAATAATAGTAATACTTCTTGGGGCTGTCACACTGTCCTCCCCCACCTCCGCCCTTTCCCAATTATAATTCTCTTCTTTTGATCCTGAAAATGTTTTTTATTTTTTTTATCTAAAATATGCTGCTTGGAGATGACATTTTATGAAGTGTTCGTTTTAATTATACAGGGATGGTTATCACTGCAGGGATGTTGGCACTGGCTTTCAATGCAAAATCCTTCTTTTCTGCTGATTATATCTAGGAAAGCTCTCTGAGCCTTAGGCACCTGAAAATCATAATGCATCATTGTTCACTACTGTGAACGGCAGGGAACAGAAATTAAAGCAGAAATGAGAGGCCAATGGTGGTAGCACCTAAATCAGCAGTCTGTGAGGACAGCAGGGAGGCTGGCATGCAGGTGTGCCGCTCCTGGCCCCAAGCGGGGGACTGGGGCTGTGGCCGTGCCCTGTGCACATATCGAGGGGCCAGGGTGATGGTACTGCCCACCCAGGGAGGCCAGCACTACATGCCCTCCCTCCTTTGCTGTGATTGAGGAGGGGAGTCATGAAGGTTTTCCAGCTTGAGGAGCATGTGGACGCTAGCCAGTGGACTAACTGCCAGAGCCCATGGCTGTTGATGGCACAGGTCTTGTTGGCTGGCCAAGCCCTTAACCCGGGGTCTACCAAAGCCTCCGGGTATAGGACCAGGTCCCTGCATGACTGTGGTGCGTGTCCCTGTTGCCCCAGACCTATGTGAGGGTGTCAGGCCTCCATCCTTTGTTTGGTGCTGGCACCAACCACACCGATACACCCCGGCAGAGATTTGCCTTGCTGGCAGCAGGTTAATATGGGCAGGAGCCAAGGGCTGATGGCGACTAATGGAGTTACTCCCTCAGGTCTAGCAACAGAGGTTCCCTGTTCAAAAGACCCATATATGACAGTGGCATTCACTTTGGGCCAGGCTGCTCCCTCCTGCATATCTAATACTTCTTGAGGTTTTTATCCATCTCAGTGGGACTGCCTGAACAGTAAAGTGCTGAACAGGTAGGGGTGGACTCTGATACAGTGCAATCTAAGGACATGATAATAACACTCCTCAGCTTCAGTGCTTTCATGAGGAGATATGAAAAATCTGTTACAAAAGAGGCTGGGGCTGTTTTTCGTGTACCATGCCTGCGGGCAGGTGTGTGGTGAGACCTGCCCTGGGGCACAGGTAGGCAGCTGCAGCATTCACCTGTCCCGCTGGATGCAGAACATGAACTGCGGTCACTCCTTGGCACGACTTTACAACAGCACTATCGCAGCTTTGAGAGATTCCCTGTGTCTTCCAATGAACTTTCTTGGTGTCATTCCCTGAGATTGAATTTGGCCCAGGGTACCCACATTAGTATTTCTGCTTTTATGCCTACCTGTATGGGCTGTCTGATGAATCCCATGGCCATAAGGTGTTCTTGTTACTTGTATTGCAATATGGTCTCACAGTGAACTAAGATTTGAAGTTTATGCTGAACAAACATGTGACTAAAGACAAGTCCTTCCCTAAGGACCTTACGTTAAACAGATTCCTCTTCAGATGACTAAAGCTTCTGTTTTGCTGCTTAGGTGAAGGTAGAGCTGAGTAAATCGTGGATATTTTGGATCAGTAGTAAAACTGAAAAATTGGCTAGGTGGAATGAGCAGTCATAGTTTAGTGGCCAAAAAGAAATACCCTGTACTCTGAAGAAGTTACTTAGTTTAGTTCTCTTTTCTTTAATTTTTAAAACTGTCCTATCCTCTAAAAAACAGCTCAATATTTAATTTCAAAATGGCATTTTAAAAATTAATGGTGTTGACACTTTGTTTCCTCTTTGGGGCTAGAGGAAAGGGAAGGGAGTGACAGAAACAACTCATGACAGGTCATTTTGGTTCTTTCATTTCTGCTTTTCAAGAAATTTCATATTCAGAAAAATTAATAGATCTCCACTGAAATGAAAGACATAAAATGAAGCCTGACTGTCTAATGCCACCCAGCTGTTTTACCACCATGGAAAAGAAATAATGAATTTCATTCATAAATGCGAAAAGTTAATGTAAGAGCTGGGTATAAGCCACTGCTGTTGCATCAGGCAACAGAGGCAAACTCAGCTATTCACTGAGCTAAAGCTGCACTAAAGAAAGTGATCATTAGAAGATTAGCTGAGAACTTTTTATTATTAATGAAAACTAGTTCCAAGTGTTAAAAGACACCATGCATCTTTAAAAAACGAAGTGTGTATCACTTGGAGAAGAAAGCTCAGAAATTAAAAGATCAACTTTAAAACCTTTTTGTCTTAACACAAAAGCACACTTTAAAGAAACAAAACCCCCCTCAATTTCTTGTGTGATAAGATGTTTTGCCTAATTTGATATATTCAAAGCGTGGGAGGAAGGCGGGCAGTGAGGAAGTTGTATGCGGACCTGAAAGAAATGGATGTGGAGAAGCAGGAGGCGAGGAGCTCACAGGGCTCTGCAGGCTGGTAGCTGCCCCTGGGCAGAGAGCAGTGCCGTGGCATGGCACGCAGCCATCCCGGCTCCCACTCAGCCGTCCCCTGCCCCGTGGCTCCCCGGTGCCTTCCCCTTAGCACCACTGCAGCGAATGGGGTTGCAGGAGAAAGAGGTTTGCAAAAAGGTCCAGTAAGGCAGAGCACGGCTCCCCCCGTCTGAGTGTGAAGGGCAGTGAGGAAGGATGCCTCTGGCCTGAGCAGGGGATTATAGGATCCTTTTATGCTTTCAGGGTGGCAGAAGGGGCTTGCGTGGGAAGAAGAGATGTTGCAGTTCAGGGCCTCATCCCGAAGCCTGCTGGAGCCGGTGGGACTCTGCAGAAGAAGAGCATAGCTGCCCGACAGCCCTTTCTGCATGCAGCGTGCCCTTTCCTGCAGGTCCACACCTCGTACACCTCTGGTTTGTTATAAAATTGAAAAGGACTATTAGTTAACTACCTAGAAAACTAATTAACCTATTGTAGCACAAATCCTGGCTTTGCTGTTAATCTCATTCAAGGAGTCCTTCTGTCCTGGTTTGTCCCGGAGCTTAACGCAGGGAGCAGCATGAGCTGGAAGTGTTCGGCACCTTTGAAAAAGAGACCACATGCAGGTAGCCTGCATTAAAGGATGCTGGAAAATAATCCCCTGACACATTAGCTCATGGATGTGTATGTTGGCAGAGATCAAGTCAGCGATTCATGCTGAGCATCTGAGGTCACAACAAAACCCAAGTGCTGTAAAATAATGCTGGCTTTTTTAAATCCATATTTATTTCCTGCTTTCAGGCACGTTCGTAGGTATTGATCTGATCAATGCGAGTAACTTTTTTGACAAACAGGCTTCTTAAAATGCCTTAAAAGCTTCATTATTAGGATAATGGAACCAAAGTTAAAAACAAATCAAACAATGCATGTGTAAAAGGTTTCCCCCAGACAGCTTGAAAATAAATTGAAAACAAATTCAATTAAAATAACAATCAACCTTTTTGTTCCTTCAGTGGTATGATTTCTCTGAGGCAGGTACACAATGATAAGAGATTTCTTTGAAATGCTCGGGATAGCACACCCATATGACGGATCAAAGCAGTATTTTTGCTAAAGAACAGCCTGCTACTATTAAGTTTCTACTTTAAGGTCTGAAATGTTTTTGGTGTTTTTTTTTCTTTTCTTTCTTTTTTTGTTCTGTTTTGTTTTCAGTCCCAGATGCTTTTGCATCTGTTACTGTTCTTTCCTTGTGCCTTTTAACTCACTAAGCTGGACATTAGATCGTGACCCAAAGGAAATGTCTTATTAAAATTTCTTTTTACATGTAGCATTGTTGTCTCCCTGTTCTATATAACCGGTAGTTTTCTATTCTCTGCTTATTCTGATACCCTTATGCCTGAAATTTCTTTACGCCATTAATCTTTTACACCCCAGCTGTAATGAAAACGGGGCCATGCTTGGAGCAGTGTGGGGAAGTGGTGCGGTCAGAGCCTTGTCTGCACAACGGGGGCTGGTCCTGCCTGGCCGAGGAGCGGTGTGCCAGCAGCACCGGGGCACCGAAACAAGCTGCTAGCTCCCTTCATGGTCCCCTTGAGGATGTTTTGCTGTTATGAAAAGAATTACAAATGGGTTGAGGGTTTGCTTCTCCATTATTTGGCATCGCGCTGGCGGCCCCACATCTGCAGCATTGTGTGCAAAGGTAAAAGTAATGAAGGCAGCTACTGATGAGCTGTTGTTTGCAAATCATTGTGCTGTATTGACTCATAGTGGTAAAGACATCCAGTTACTTACCGAGTGTTTTGTATATGCTACAAAGCACCTCAGCCTCGCAGCCACTCTGAAAAAAGACACATTTTCTGTTTTAACCAAGATCTGGCACTGCAAGAACCATCCTTGTATTATCCATTGATTAGGTGCCTCTCAGGGTTGCCTGTGCAGTGTGCTCTTGTGAAATAGGAGCCTCTCAGCTGTGCTAGTGATGCTTTGGATAAATTACAGTGCTATCTACGGAGAGCACATGATCTTGTTTGCAGAAGAAACTGGCTGGTTTTGTTCACACTTTTTGTTGCAGATTTGCTTGATGGCTACTCTTCTCTGCCAAAGTACCTTTTAGTCTTGAAGAAGTTGATGGGCTTTCTGTTTTGAAGATCCACTGAAATGAGGTACGAAATACTCCCCTGTCATCCAGTGTGTGTTGGGACATCATGTTCCCAGGCCTGTGACTGGAATTGGTTTGGATTGGTACTCTGCATGAGGTGAGTATTTGGTTCCCTGTATTGTCAATGCACTGGTAGGCAAGCACGGACCTATTACACCCTTTTAGCAGAAGCAAGCAGAGGATTAGAGGGATCGAGGGCCATATCTTCATCTCCTTGTTCGTGCAGAATGATATGCTCCAAGTGTACCACATCAGACATGGCCAGGGAGGTGCTATTTGGGACAGTCTCAGGTGTGAAAGCAGAGTTCTGGTAGCTTCATGAAAGCCAGGCAAGGAGCCAGCGTTGCAGCACGGATTTCAGCATGCTTTTTTTTTTGTTTGGGGTTTTTTTTTTTTTTTTTTTTTTTTTTTTTCCTTCAGGAATGGTGTTTCACCTGGTAGTTCTGTGTAATGGCTGGGTTTGGAGCTACTTCTTGTTTGGTTTGAAACGATGGCGTCGCGTAAGTGTGGTTGTGGTCAAAGGAAGAGTTTGTCTTGTTCTGAATGCAAAGTGTATTCCTTGTTATTCCAGACGCTGTCTCTTCCACAATCACAGATTGTCTTTTGAGTCATCAGAATTGATTTTCATGCCCCACTAATTACTGCCATGTCTGTTCCTTGGAAACCATGGGCAGTAAAGCCGTAGTTCATGGGCATTGAACTAGTACAGTTTATTCTGAGATGAGTTAATATCTTGAAGGATATTTGAATTTAAATAGCTGGAGAGGCCCTGCAAGGTTTCTTGCTGCTTTGGAAAATAATACGCTTACAGTTACCGTTCTGCATTTTTTTCTGTTTGCTTTTCTCTTCACCACATGATCCAGTTGAACTGCAAATTAGCTGGCATCATTTGCATTTTATACAAGCTCTGAGTTACTCTGGTTTTATTAAGGACTCCCAATAAAATGGCATTTTGAAGATAATTTTGGAAGATGTTTCCTTTCTGTCAACTATTGTCAGCAGGTCTGCCAGAATAAAAATAAGAATTTGAGCTGGTGATGGATTTAGAGCTGTGCTTGGATACATCAAAGAGCCAGAATATGACACTGGCAGGGGTAAAAGAGATCAGTGTGCTGCATTCTTCTGGAAAAGCAGCTGCATCTGCAGGATATTCTAAGCTGGGAGTACCTGGTTACCAGAGCAAGTTCTGGTAATAAGATGATCTTGGGAATTAAACTGATTGTACTGGATAAGAATCCAATGGGGATATCGTATGGGTTAGATAGGTGGTGTTAACATTTGTGTTATGGCAGCAAGGCAAAGGGAAACAAGACAATTCTTGGGTTTATTTCTCTTTGAAACAAATACGATTTTTAGTAAGACTTTATTTACAAGTTTTTCTGGAACATTGTGCTACTTTCAGCAATTACCAGGCCTTGCTTTTTGAACATGCAGAACACAGGTTTATATGAAATCCATGGGAACTACAGGTTTTGAGCACCTGTGATTAAGAGATAAACCAAAGCAAGCCAGCTCTTAACAAGCTCTTCTCACTGGATAACCCGAATCTTTGGACAAGTTTGAAAGCTGAACCTGAATCTCAATTTTACAAATAACCTTTACTTTTTCAAGTGGCTGAACCAATGTTCCAGGTCCTGCAAGCACTGGCTCTGAATATTATAGCTTGACCCCATCTATGATGACATAGAAGCATCAGTTTATCTGTCCACCGAGTGTATTCGTTCCTGGGTGAGATGGCTGGAAGCTCTTTTTAGCAGCATAAAGCGCAATTTTAGGTAGGAGAGCAAATGATTTTACAGCCTACTCTGAAAGTAATTAACAGAAACAAGGTGTAAACACCGGCTTCTGTGCTCTCTGAAGTAAACAAAATAAGAATTTATGCTATTGACCTTGTTGAGTAACTAACATTTTTCCTCCTCTGCAATAGCTTTTGCTTTCTCCTGCAGTTCAAACCCCCCTGAGCCTGAGGCCGCATGCTACACTGAAATGTTCAATCCCGCATTTGAATAAGCTGAATAAATCCAGCCATACTGCTAAACATATGGTAAGTAATAGCATCATTAACAATAGCATAGTGCACGTTTGACAACTGAAGGGATTTGGCTGCTTTGTGCCAGGGGAGTGACAGCAGAGAAGCAGTCCTGGCTGCTCCTGCCAGGCTGTCCTGTCTTTCACCCTCCCTCCGCCGCTGCCTTGACCTTCTTGAAAATTTGAAAGGCTGCTCATCTTCCTACCTGTGACTTGGGCTCTTATGTTACGCTGTCAGCTCTGGTGCTAACACGGGCTCTGTAAGACTCTGTTTCCCCTTTAAACACTGCTGTTTATTCTGCTTGGGGTGACTGCATGGGTGGGGATGGGAGCGTAGGGGAACGAATGCCCTCTGCATCTGGTGAAGGCGATCGCCCTGGGACGCATCTGTATCCTAAGCATGTCCTTCCATGGCTGAGCACTTGTGGCATTGAAAGCAGGCTGTTTGACGCACCGGGGATGCCCACAATCATAGAATCATTAAGCCTCCGCAGCACCGTCAGGAGCACAGAGCACTGGCACGTAGTATGTTCACCACTCCGAAACTAAGAGGCCAGCAGACTGGGGCACATGGAGGTAGTTGGTCGAGTGATGTATATTAATTTTGAACTTGTTCAGAGGAAAGCACATCACTCTCTTTCCATACCCTACCCTCCCTGACCTATCCTGAAGATACAAGGGCTGTTGTTGCAGTCCGGCCCCCGAGGATGTGCACAAGATCCTACCCCTCCCCTGCTAGAAGTGCTCTCAGTGTCATGCTGCTGCAGGATGCAGCAGTGCTCAAGGGTCCTTGGGGTGCCTTGGCTCCCAGCACCTCATTCCTCAGACGGCAGTATGGGACGGCAGCCACTGTTTGGTTGACTTCTTGCTGCTCCTGCTGCAGTCACTGGCAATGACTCATAACCCCAGTCCCCTGCCTTCCCTGCTGCCCTTCTTTCCTGCCCTGCTCTATCTTTGCTTCTCCTCCAAGCTGTCCTTGACTTGCTGTCTCTCCTTTCCTCCTCTCTCCTTACCAGATTTGAAATCCGTAAACCCACTAAGTGCAGCCCTTGCCCATCTCTGAGCTGGAAACACCAGGAGTTATCCCAGTTGTCCCAGAAAGACCAGACCTTTGCCTTCTGCATCTCAAAGGGCAGCTAACATGAGCAAATGTCACCTGGGGCCTCCGCAGCAGGATGCCTCGTGCACTCTGATTTGTTTCAGAAATTGATTTATTTTGCATCTCGGTGTTGTTGCTGGTCTGGTGCCTCATGAAAACACCCACAGCCAAATGAAACTTTCCCGTTTTGATAGCCAGCTTTGCAAATTCTTTTAGACTCTTACTCATGGAAACAGCAGATGGCTTCTGACCAAAAAGTCACTCCATCAATATAATGCTTAATGCTAGGGGATAAGTATTAAGACTGCTGCTTTACTATGCGTCCTGGATACATAAAACCAGTTCACTTCATCATCTCTGAGCTCCCTTCACTTGCCACCTGTTATTCTCCTCCTGTGGATCAGTGAGCTCCCAGATAATCTCTGTTTCTGCGGCGGTGTGATGGGCAGTGCTCACGCTGCTCGCTTGCAGCCTTTGGTGGCTGCAGGTGAGCAGCAGAGGCTTCTGCAAATGCTTGCTGCTGCAAGAGGTTCTCCCCAACAATTTGTCTGGCAATATTCATATCCCAAACTTTTGGGTTTATAACCATCAATAAATGTTATGGACAGGTCACCAGGTCACATTGTCCCTCTGTTTAGATATTGTTCTTAACCTCTGCTAGCCGCTGGGTTAATAAAAACACCCCCATAAAGGAATTTATTTTGTTTCTTTATTTTCAGCAGGAACATTTTTTACATAAATGAACATTTCCCTGCAGCGTTTGCAATCCAGATGTTACCACTTTACGTTAATGAAAAAGGACCCCAAAGTGAATTGACTATAAGGTGACGATACGTTAGAAAGTAAAAACAAAGCCAGGAAGTCAGTTCCTATGTTTTGCATTGGCTGAGCTCTTAGAAATGCGGGAAGAGAATAAAGCATAATAAAAAGAGAAGTTAAATGCAAATGTTTAATTTCTTTTACTTGAATCATTGAATATGCTTTGAATAATAATCAAGACAAGGACTTTTTATTTTTTTAAAATAAGGGATTTTAAACAGGTTGTTTCAATGCAAAGCCATGTTACATTGCTGGAGAAAGACACCATTTCATTCATCTAACTCACACTTGTTTTTAAAGGAGTATGAGTGTGTAGTGGGGGAGAGATACTACTGGCCTGCATTGGAAAGATCAAGACCTCAAAGATGTGTTTGGCTGTGTCTCAGCTCTGTTTTGACTATGTAATCTACTGTATATACATATGACAAGCTAGAAAAGAGAGCAGGTAGTGGAAGAGAGTCATTAGTAATAGGTGAGAACTGTCAGTGCTGTGGGCTGAAAATAAGAAAAAGATTTATCTGCAAACAAGCAACAATGCTTTAACCAAAAGGGACGGTCGGAAAATGGGTTGTTGCAGGGGGGTTGCGATTTTCAGTGAGCGAGGGAATCCGTAATGCGTTATTGTACATCGGGAGTGTCAGCATAGGTGTGTGCGCTTGCACGGAGCATCGAGTAGGAGTTGAGAATGATAACGTGTGTGAGGGTTGTTCATGTGTGCAGTCGCTTCTGTTCGTTTGCATCCCAACCCTTGCCAGGACAGCGCGTGTTTTAGGAAGATACACAACGTGCACTCTCTGCGTTTGACTTTGGCTGACTTGACAGATTTAATGCCCTAGTGCCAGGCATCAATATGCCACGAATTTATCGCTCACACTGAATATTACTTCAGCCCTCACCCTTTCCTTGTCCCTTGTGCGGGAGCCCAGCAGATGGAGCAGTGTTTCTGTTCAAGAGGGCTCCTAGCAGAGGGGGAGGTTTTTCGTTGTGTTGGGAGCGGAGCCGGATCCAGAGCAGCACTATGAAAGTCAATAGAGTTAAGCCGATCGGCCCCCTGTGCGTCTATAAAGTACAGAATAAAAGGTTCAGTATAAAAAAATATATGTGAGATTCCCAGTTTCGGGGAGAGGGGTGTTCTGTAATATAGATATATGATTAACTGAACAGTTTATATAGAAATATATCAGCTTTTCAAAACTTTATGTGCTCTACAGTAGATTGTTTTTATCTGAGCTCTAATTTACAGTTAAAACTCAGACAAGGGCATAAGAGAATAATCCTTTTGATCACATTGCTATTTTATGATAACGATATACTTTAGTATTTTTAATAAAACACTAGTAGCTGCTGTTAGCAGTATTCCCACAGCAGCAGCCATGAGCAGTGGCACAAACAAGAACAGAGAACCCTTCTCCATCTCTTTTTTTTTTCTTAATAAATAATTGAAGGAGAAAACGAGAAAAATACGGTGTAGGATCCAAACAATAAACAAAAACCAGGGTCAGAAAGCAGGGCACATGCTTTCTTCTCCTTTAAACCTAACTACCCATATTTTTTTTTCTTGCTGTGACAGAGAAATGTACTCAACTCTTTTTGTAGTGAATTGTACCTCGGAAAAACATTTTTATATATGGCAGTGCTGAGCGGAGTAACATGTTTAATGGCACATTTTCGTCTATATTACAGCGGTGGAGCTGAGACAGCTCTGCTGCTGTGCGAAGCACAGCCCTGCTCCCAGTTACGTGCTCATGGCTGTGCCTGCCCTTAACCACCTGCTGCTCATCTGGAACAGGTACTGTACCCAGGTAAGTCTGGAATAAAGGAGGTCAGCATTTGGCCCCTGCAAACTAATGGGAATTCAGCCCTTCGTGGGTTTTCTTGTCTCTCTCTTGACTTCACTGATAGGACAATGGCATCGTCTTCCAGCTGTCTGTGGACATTGTGCCTTGCTGGTGTCTGTGCATCTCTGCTTACTTCCCAAACTTCCTTGCTCCAGTGTATGTCCCTTGGACATCTTCTAGTTTTACCCTCTGACACTGCACTGCTGTGACCTCCTTCTACAGCATCCTGCTGTCCATTTTGTCTGTCTCTGTGTCCAAGATACCTGGTGTTCAATGATAACACTGCATTTCAAAAGCATTAGAAGTTTTTAATTGCAAAGCAGACCTAACAGGAATGTAAATAGCTTCCTCTGAATACAGATATTTGACACTAGTGAGGCATGTCTGTTTGGCAGGCTTCCCTCCATTTCAAGAGGGCTAAATTTGGCTTCTATTCAACCATCCTACCTGCTTGCACAAGGTAAGCAGTAGAAGTGAGCTTTGGGTTGCTGTGTTAACCATCCTGTATGTATTTCATTCACCAGGTGTCTATATTTCTCATTTTGTGCCTATAGCAGGAAAAAACAGTGGCCACTACCGCATCATTTTAGCTCTATTTAAAAACTAATGTGAACTGCTACAAAGTCTTAGCTAATGAATAGATTTAAACTTCAGCTTGACCTCCTTAGACAAGCAAAACAAAAGCTGAGAAGGGATTAGTTTGCTTCCTATGAGCACATCAAGGGGCAAAAACCCAAGTGGGTGGGGAAGAGCTGTTTCAGCTGAGGATAATGCTACCAGGAGAACAAAGGGGGCTAGATTTGTCGTGAATTAATTTAGGATGCTGGAAGCTTCCTCATGTCTGGTCAGGGCAATTCTGGGACAACGGCTCGGTAGGAGCAGTCAGGCAAAAAAGCAGAGCTGGCTTTTTCAATGGAGCATCCTCAGGGCGTGAAAGGGATTACGGGGGTGAGTCCTGCAGGAGCCTGGACTCACTGCCCAGGGAGCCCTTCTCAATCCACTGCTACTTATTCCTGTGTTAAGACCATTTAATGCTCTAGCTGGAATTGCTCCGAGGTATGGAAAGTAGCATTTCTTGTGGTTGCATTGCTCTGTAAGAGCTACCGCTCAGCTGGGAGGACTAACCAGCAACTCCCAGGCTCTCTGCCTGACTGCTGTTTCACAGCTTTCGGCAGCTAGGTCAAGCTCGTGCCTCTGCTGCTTCTGGTTCAACTCACTACCTCCTCTAAACCCTTTTTCATCTTTCCATCAGGTCTATGTCCTGACTTTGAAATCCACTCCGTACTCTGTCCTAGCCTCCCTCTCTGGAAACCTTACCCCATGTCCTTCACCTTCCCCAGTCCCTTAGCCTCACCCACACCCCCAGCTGCCATTCATCTTCCCAGGGAGCAATGATCTCTATCTGTCACCTTCAGGTATCTCATTTGGACCCAGAGGTCCATTATTCACCACCCGGAGTCTCACCTGAGTCTGAGCACATGCCAACACCCGGAGTGAAGAGGATTGCCTTCCTCCTCCTGCATGTGCATGTCCTTGCAGATGTCTCTGCATCTCCTTTCTCAGTGCTGGAACATCTTACACCGGCTCTCAGTGGGATTTTGTGGAGGCTAGAGCCAAATTTCCAAGTGTGCCTGGTGGACTGTAACATTTTGAGATGGTGCATGCTTGGGTCAGTGTTGATGATACTTGCTTAGGACTGCTTTTGTGTCTTGCTGAGTATAGCTGTAGCACTCGATTTTATTACTAAGGGCTCTGCTTAAAGTTGGGTGCAGGGAAGAAACTTAAATTAGTGCAATGCTGGGTGTGATGGATATATTTTCTGGGAGAGATGACCTGATTAGAATATCAGTTGTTTCTTTCAGGATCTGTCTTGGATGTTTTATCAACTTTGCCAACAGGTGGAAGCCACGAGAGCAGGTGAGCCTTTGTTCAGAGGCAGTCTGTAGTCTGCTGTTGGGTTGGGGTTTGGTGCTTAGATGAAAGTGACGCTTCTTACTGATTTCCCATGACCCTTGTGCTGCGCATGGCTCACTGCAGAGCGTGGCTGTCGTGCCCATCAGGATGAATGGGTCTGTGAGAGCCTGTGGGTCTGCAGTACCCTGGGACAGAACCTCACCAGCTCATGGAGCAGTGGTGCCACTACCCAGGGCAAACGGAGGCTGTTACGCTGTAAGTCAGGTGCTACAGCAATTCAGCATGCATTGCACCAATGTATTCCGGTTTTGTACTGCTAGAATGGGGGTCCAATCTATCTGATCCATCTGCTGTCAAATTAATGTCCAAAGCTGGCTTTTGGATTCAGGTCTTTCACAAGGAGCAGCCTGAGTGACAGCTAGGGGAAAGAATACAGAGATGTGAATTTCCTGCACTATAACTCTTGAAGACTAAAATAGTTGGTATTCATGGTTCAGCTCAGCTTTGGCAGGGCGCTCTGAAATCATAAGTTACACAAAGGAGAAACCATGTGTGCTCAGATACACTAGATCTTTTTTTATTGTTATTGTACTAACTCTTCATTTCTAAGTAGCTACATGCCAGATGCATGCCATTTCCCATCCCGCCTTACAACAGAATTTTAAATTATGAAAACACTTTTTGTCTGAACTTTTGCAAAAGGACATCTAAAGCTCTGTGAGCATTGCAAGCCTCCCAGAGATGTAGTCCATAAACTTCTGGCACTTTGCAAGTACAACAAGATAATATTTTACTTGATTATGGAGTTTGTGCACTTTGCATTAGTAGTACTAATACCTCAGAGGAACAAAAGAACATTTTTAGCATTTCATTTACATAATGGCTGAAGTGAGAATTTGTTCCTTGCTGTAGAGCTCTGTACAGCATGGAAATAGCACAGGAGTTAGCAGCACCAATGGAGCTTAGCTACTTTCCGACGTGTCAGTGTCTTGGTACTCAAACGCCATTAACTTGCCACCTGCAGATTAGGTAGTGTCGTGCATTTGCTTATAGTGATGCTGATTAGCCAACCATTAAGCACAGTGAGAAACCCATGATTTCAAGGCGAGTTTAAAGGAAGGCTGTGGACAGCAGTGCATTTAGAAGGGTGCTGTGAGCCCTGGTGCATCCTGCCTTTGCCCGGGGACAGAGGGGAGAGGGGTACAGCTGGCATGACTTACCTGTGCAAGCCCTGTGTTTGTGCGGGGAGGCACTGTGTGTCTATCATGGCCCAGGTTCCCGCTGTTCTCTGTGTTGTTTGTGACCATGCTGAAGGATCCTGAGCCAATGACTTGGACGCGCAGTGAGCAGGTGAAAATAAGTGGTTCCTGACTCTGTCTTAGAGGAGATTGAGGACCAGGGAGGGAGTTGCTCCATCATGCAAGGCAGCACAGCAAGTGAGTGAGCCCTGGAGCCAGAAGCCGTTTAGCACAGCAGCTGTCAGTGCAAGATCCCAGCGAGGTTGATGCTGATGACCCGGGCACATTCCTCAGCTGTCACATGCCCACTGGGCTTGTCCAGTATGGCAGAGAGAGCTTTTGCTGGAAGTGTGAATCTCAAAACGCTGTCTTCTATTGCTTGGTGCAATAAGCTAATCTCAGAACCATCCTTGCCCTACAACGTCCATTGACGTCTAATTCCAGCAAAGAAACAGTGGGCCCAATTTGCTAACACTTCTACAAAAAAAATTCCCATAAATTTATTCAAGAACTTTTGCTTCATCAAGGAATGCAGTATCTGACTCATTATTTTTCAGTATTTCACTTACGGTTTGACACTTGCAAGCCCACAGGAGGGGTAACGTGTTGTGGTGACATAAAGGGAAAGTAATGAAAATTAAGTGGATACATACATTTAAAGAGAATTAGTTAAACTGCGTTTAACCTAAGTGTGAACAATCATTCAGAATTAGTGAAGTCTTCATTTGCTATAATTTACTTTGAAAGTGGATTAAGGTAAATTGAATTAAGGGCTCTTTAATTCTAAATAGAAGCATCTACATAGTGATGCAATTAAACTAATCTGTTCTGAGAGTTAATTTGAATAATGTATCCAGACCCATGAAAAGGGCTATGGGGCAGTTGCTTAGTTTGAAGAATCATGTTCGCTCTTAAGACGGGCACTGGAAAGTATTACCTCGTTTCAGAGATCCATGAAAATGTCATTGGAGCAGGTTTCCCTGTCCTAAGCCATGCAGAGGCTCTCAGACACTGTCTGCAAAACCTTTACAAGCAACTTGTTGTCTTCAAGCTGTGGATCCTCTGCTGCAGCTTTCTGAGCTACTTGGCTCAGTGCTCCTTTCCTCAGCAAGGAGTAATATGGCAATGGCTGTTTGTTCATGGGACTGTAACTTGAAAAGCAGATAGAAACTCAGAGAACAGGGTTGGCAAGAGTTATTATAAAAATCCACCAAATTTTTAATGAATGAAAGTGTAAGGTGATTATCGTTAACCCTCTCTGGTTCCAGAACACAGGGTAAATGTTTGCTCTTTTAGCTAAAACTTTCTATGTATTCCAGCCCAAGAAGGAACATACAGGTGCAGTGTCTATACTGATGTAGACTGATCTATTCCTTTGTTTCCCCTCCAAAGACTACACTTGTCTTAATTTCCTCTCAATTACACTCAGGCATTAACTAATACTGACTAACTACAGCCCAAAATAATTATTGCTATCTGTTCCCTTTGTAAATATAACTCCAGCACTGAGCTAGAAGAATAATGGCATATTTACAGAAGGCAGCTAATTAAATTGAGCTTCAATGGCTTTCAGTTTGCCAGAAGGAGCCATTTTCACAGCAAAAAATGTGTGCAAGCCTGCATGCTTACCAGGAACAACTCGGTATAACATAATTCAGAGTTCCCAAGACAAAAATTCAGTTCAAGACAAATTTACACTGGCAATAAAAATCTCATTAAGGAAGATATGAAGATCTCTCTACTACACCACGACAGTTAAAAGAGGTTATCATTTTTTCAGTTTATTTAAGGAACAGTATATATTTCATTGTTTCAGAGCAGCTGTAATTGCAAGTGTCTTTCAAACACTGCTTGCAGTAATGCATTTGTCTTATGATTGTAACTTCAGAACCAGCCTGTTGATGCATCTTCATTAGGACAGGAGAAGACGCTGGAGTTTCAAAGTTCTTCAATGCTTAGTTCAGTTTTTCCCTATTTTTCCAGCCCTGGCTCCTGCACTTTGGAAAGTCTCTCTCTCCCCTATTATTCAGCCACCTGCAAAGATTTCCTGTGGTCACAATTTGTCTCCAAATGTTTGCACCCTCTTTTGTTCCTTTGAAATGTTTAGCTAAAACCATTCATGATAATTACAGAGCAGCAGTCCTTTGACAAATCAAAGTTTGAAAGAACCATTCTTGTTGAAGCCTGTTGTTACCAGTCCCCAGGGCCTTTCCTGTTTTGCAAAAACAAAAACAAGGGGATTGTTTCGGAGTTGTTTTTTCCTCCATAACAAAGAATGTGTCTTTCTTGTCCCAGTGTTCAGATGGAGAAGCCTGGTGCGCTGATTGTTATTTACAGTCTTCATTGCAATAGTTCACTGGGTTGCCGGATGGAAAGCTGATTTTCTTCTCCTGTCTGCATATCATTCCTGAATTTGTTTTTATCTGTTGGAAGTAACAATTTGGCAGACATCAGCACTTTTCCCATGTTTAATTAATTCCTTTAATTTCGTGGTAAATGAGAATAATGGGGCTTAATTTTGCTATTTATGTAAAATTGATTGGTAATTATGGAGATCGCAGGAGATTTGGCTTTACAAACCAAAATTAAGTGACCTCTCCATGAGGATGACTTGGCACATCTCCTTCACTTGTTGTGTGGCAGCGGAGATGGCACGGAAGCAGATGTCGCTAAGCTACGTTTAGGTTACAGGAAGGCAAAATGTGGAAATTTGTCATTTAAAAATATATTAGATGAATGGAAACTAGTACCAAGAGTGAAACACAACATGCTGTACAAAGACCGTTCCTACCAGATCCTCTTCTGATACAATGCCGCTTTCCTTTATTTATGAAGACATGGCACTGTTGTGCCTTGGAGGGCTGAGGAGCATGGGGGACATCAAATAAATGGATTGTAGGGAGTGTCTGAGCTTGAAGCTGAGGATGACTGGCTCCAATTTCTGTTTCTGCCACAGATGACTTCTGTGCATTTCAGCAAGTTCCTCATCTTTTTTTCCTGCTGCACCATTGGGTTTATAATAGTTCTGGTCTACTTTGGCTAGTTTGAGTGCCAATGCTTTGTGGAAGGATTTGCCATGGAAAGGACACAACAGAGGCAGGTCTGGCTCCTGTTGGAGACCTCTGTGTGCTGCTGAAACACAGATGGTAAATAACACTATAAGATGTGCACCAGCATCTGGTGGCTCATGGTTGTCTCTAGTGATCCAGGACCTGGTGGGACAGAGATGCCATAGGTGAGCTCTTCCCATCCTGGCTCTGCCGTTGAGTTTCCTTTGAAGAAACCCAGACTTCAGTTTGCACATTGAGCAAACATGAGCTGACCGGCACCTTCCTCTCGGAGTGGTTTTGCTGGCACTGCTGTGAGTTTGCAGTGCTGGGTTGGCCTCCCCTGGCTGATGCTGATGCAGGTCCAGTGCTGATGCTAACCCCTCATGCAGCCTGTCGGTTGGGTGCTTTTGGTTGAGCCAAGGCTCTGGGATGAGACATGGTGGGCTGGACCCAGTGAGAGAGAAGAGCTTTTGTTAGCCTCTGTCAGAAGCGCCACATATATTTGCAGGGAGTGGGACAAGCTACAGGGGCTTCTTTGAATTTAGCCTCAAAATCTAATTTCAAAGGCAACCACTTGCAAATTTCCAACTGTCTTTTAGTCTTAATGTTGAAAGCCCCTTGTATTCCCCCAGTGGCAATGCTCAGCAGCCCTTGAAATTATTTTCAGCATGTATTTTAAGTTTCAGAAGGAGGAAGCATGGGGAAAAAACCAATCTAGATTCTCCTCAGTGATGCTGCATCAATACTTGGCTGATCTGTGTAATGCTAAGCACAGCGGAGCAGAGCTGAGCTACCAGTTGCTAGCTAACAAGAGGATTAGCTATGCCTGCAGATGGGCTGGCATAACTTAAGCAAAGAGGGCAAATGTGTAGAAAAGTCAAACTCGGACTCTGGGTGAAGGTGGTACAGCTTTTCCTCCAAAGAGCATCTGCTGCACAAATGGTGGGCAGGAAAGCAAAGTGAAGCAGTTGTTTGGCTGGGGCTTGAAGAGCGTTTTGCCATGAGTCAGTGCAGCTTTGTTTAATGTTTGTTATTACTAATAATTGTATTTATATTCCTGGCCAGCCCAAGTACTCTGAGGTTTATATGTGATAATCAAATCCAATCAAAATGTATTCACAAACTCTCAAGTAGGATCCATTTAACAAATAGCATCCTCCAAGGTGGGCTGGAGAACAGGGAAATCAAACAAATTGACAGCAAAGAGTTTTCAAAGCCAAGAAATAGTGTAGCAATGCCTTTTCCCATTGATCTGGGGAGGATTGGGGGTGAGAACCCAGCCCGTGGGTGCAGGCGGTATGTGCTGTGGTCACCCTGTGAAACCTTCTCAGTACTGGGGTGATCCTGAATTTCTTGAGGTTCCTTTGAGGCTTCCTCACTGAATGCAGATTATTTGAAAGGAATGTGGCTGTTTCAGAGAGATCTTTATCAATCGTTTTAGTAGCCTGGAGAGCAAGTTATTCAACTTTGCACTTAAATGTTTACATTTAATGGCTGTTGAAAATCTGTTACTGTTGGAATAGAAAGTGTTGCTATGTTGCTGCAAAAGATGAACAAATTTTCCATTGTTTTAAATAAAGAACAGAAATGTTTGCTGTTTATTTCTGCATTTTCTGCATGATGGTTGATAATTTTTCCATCCTCATCTATTAGGAAATCTGCAACCTTGCTAGGATTTAATGTCATGCTATTATATTAAATTTCCATATTTTTATTATTTTACAACTCATAGAATTTCCATTGATACCTTTAGGTTCCTTTTTCAAATTCTCTGCTCTTCCTTGTTGCTGTTTCCTGCTCCTTGAGATCATAGCTATCATTTTTCCATTTGTGATTGAATTTTTAAGTTATTTTTACAGCTTGCATTTTAACTGGATATTTTTCCTTTTTAACTAAAGAAACCTTCTTTCATGGTTGTAGGGTTTTTTTTGGTTTTGTTTTTTTTTTTCTTACCTCCTCGATATTATTCACTCACACTTTATTTACCTCAAAAGCATTTTCAGTTTCTGACCAGCAGTCAGCATTAATAGTCAAGCTAGTATCTGGAGAGAAAAATGAAATGTGGTCGTGGTGACTAGTAGTGAAGCCATGATGAATATTTATGTTGGTGATTCATTCTCTTTATCTGTTTTTTCATCCAGGGAGATTGACTGTTGAACCACCTCAACGTAACTTCTACATTTTTTTTTGTGTTAGAAAAATATCAGTTTCTGAAGTGTTTCCTGAAGTTGATCCCCTGTGGTAATGTAACTTCTTCCGCATATTATGGTAGATGTATTTCAGTAGGTCTGGAGAGTGACGGCTCTTAATGCACTGTGGTAGCATCCTATACTAACTGGGCCTTAAATTTATAGACAAGCCTCTAATTCTGTTTTCTTTGTGTTTAGGAAGCAAATACAACCATTTGAGTCAGGACAGAGTGGGAATTACAGCGATGGGTGACTCGATAAAGGGGTAAAAGGTGCAAATTCAGTGAAGGACCAAAGAAAGCTGCTGACTTGGGAAAGGGCAGGTGGAAGATGGACCCCTCACAGAGACCATCAGCCCTCCCAGAGGAAAAAGCAGAGGCTGAAACTTCGAGTACTCAATTGTATTAAGCTGAGACTAAGGACTTTGCTACTTGGGGGAGTCAGATTTTGGCGGTGGGGAGCACAGCTGGCGGTTCAGTGCTGCTGTCTCGCAGCACTGGCAGCAATGAGGAGGTTGTGATTTAAGGACCTGCTTTGTGGAGTAATGTAAGCTGGATTAAGCAGGGCGGGATTGGTCAACTGTAAGAGCTCATGGTGGTAGAAATGAAAGAGAAAATCGTAATTGTAAATAGCAGGTGAAAGCAGCTGAAATTAATTAGGACTGCAGCGTGAGGTGAAGTTGCAGAAAGCTACTTGCTGTGCGGTATGTAACTACCTGCTGATTATCACAATCTCTTTGTTCGTCCAAAATTCCTCGAGGCAAATCATAGCCCCTTCACTTAAGGAGTCAGAGGAACAATTGGATTTTGGCCTCAGAGAGAAATCCTTGTTAACTTGAACAAGTAAAACATCCATGCTGCTTATTCTGTGCTTTTCATATGCTTATTGGCTGTTAGTTTAGCATTTTACAAGTGGCGCCAAGCAGAAATGATATTATTTTATCCTTTCACTTTTTTTTTTTCTATAAATTTATTCTTCATCTCCCTGCAGAAACCAAGTTTCCCCCCTATTGTTCTTGTTACTGGCATTATACATAGATAAAACAATTCAAGAGAGTATTTTTCCTAGTTAGGCAGAGCAGAGATACAATATACCATAGGCACATCTGTCAACATGATGCCCCTGCCTGTCTTTATTTTCTCAGTTTGCTTGTGGTCCATTTAAAATTAGATTACAACTGATTGGTTCCTGCATTCAAACTGTTTTGCACGACACTCCATCCACTGGCATATAAAGCAAAACTGAGGCGACTGGAAAGCCTAAGGGATCAATTCCAAATATCACTGTGTAATAAAAACTGTATTTCCTTAATTTTTTATTGATTCAGCACTCATTCTCCTGTAATGCTGCTGTGGTAATATTAAAACTCAGTGATTGACAGTGGCATCCCATAGAAGTGATGTAAATAGCAGTACCAGGGAAGAAAGCAGGCTTTGCTTTTGCAACAATTTTGCTCAAGCTGGCCCAGAGGATCTCCCTTGCAGGGAGGGAATAGACTGTGCCCCTTTTCCTCTTTCAAATATATCATCTGTATTTCTTACGGCTCTGTACTACGCCTGTGAAGCCAACAGGATGCCTGCTGTTGGCACCACTGGGTGCAGCCTGCAGCCTTTAAAAGCAAGTATGAATATTTGGGTTTTACACGGGAAAGGGTTATTTCTGTAGGGTAAGGAACTGATGTTTGTTCAAATGCAAACCCCAGACTATTCTTCATGTGATCCACAACACAAAACAAATGAAAAGAGCATTCCTGTGAAATGGAAGGAATTTGTCTAATCAATAGTCACAAAATGTGTGCCATTTACAGGTGGGAATCTCAAAGGACCTTATGAGGTTTGAATTCATAGTCAGTGAAGTGGGAGCTGGGCATGGGACTCCCTTGAAGTGTCTGGGAGTCCTGGCTTGCCCATGGAAAATGGGATGGAGATTTCGTTATGTGCTGTGAACCTCCAGAGTCTGCAGGACTGCACTGATGAGAAGCGTTTCTCAGTGCCTGCCCATGAGGCATTTGGTTGGGGAAGCAGGGTATTCGCAGCACTCTGGCATGGGTTTCTGCTCCCTGTGGGCACATGCAAATAAAGGAGAATGCTAAAAATGAAATAGAACTTGAAAGTAGATATATGGGAGCTCCAGAGGCTGCTGGATGGTAACTGGTTGCTCTATCAAGACAGGTTAATCTGCTCTCATAAGTGTCCCAGAACCATAAAAAAGCCATGGCCCAGAATCTGTTTCTGGACTGGGGAAATGTTAATGGAAATAGTCTCCTGCAGGAGTCCCCCAAGGTCTGGCAGAGACAATATTTCATGTTGGGGGTAGGTATAAATCTCCAAGATGTTTGTGGTCCAAAACTTGGAAACAGAAGCCAGGGAAAGTTCGATCAAAACTGGCCCAGTTGCGATGTGCTAACCAGAACTATTCACAGCAACTACACTGTGACTAACGAGCATGTCTGAAGTAACCCAAAACCTTTCAGTGGCAATTTGTGGAAGAGAACTGTGGCAGAGCCTCTGTAGGGGCTGGGTGATAGGAGCAAAGCTGAAGGCCTTCCCCCTTGGCTCAGCCGGATTACAAAGCAAATCAAACCCATCCCTGAAAAAACAAGAAGCTGAGATCTGGTCCAAAACCAGCAACTCTGCACCTGAGAGGGGAAGTGACACCCACTTTGACAGCAAGCGGCCATTTCTCTTGCTCTGCAAACTCTGTGCTTGTTGTTGATATCAGATACTAATTAAAAGAATGGAAAAAAGGTGTCTCAGACCTTGTCTGAGTGGCCTGAACACCCCCTCAACGCAGGGTGGTGGGACCTAACACTACTGCAAGCTCACCCAGGAGCAGCAGATGGAGGGGAGCACAGCCCATGCCACCCTCTGTCGTGCCAGGGAAGTCTCTCACCCTGGGCCCAGCGAGGGATGAGTGTCCTGTCCCATCGTTCCTTCCCAAAGCAGAGGGCACGTTTCTGAGCTATAGCTCTGGACTTGTTTTCTGTTGACTGAAGTCAGGCAGTGGTATTGTTTGGGTGTGATACTGAATGAATATTGAGTGTGCCTCTAAGATAAAGTCATTATTTAGGAGCTCATTAAAGTACTGGCCTTGAAAAAATTTCCCACTGCTAATATCCTCTTCCATCACTGTGTCAGCTGGTTTAGAGAAAGAGCTGCGTGCTCCGCAGCTGCCTCCCTCCTCTTACCTGGGGGGCTGCTGGGACCAGGGTTGGGATAAAACTTTTTTAAGCCTAGAGCTAAGAAAGCGCTAGGTGTTAACACAAGCTGTAAATTGCCAAGTAACTCTGGCAAAGTCCCTCAGCACCCTCATTTCCAGAAAAGACCCTGAGGCTATTTTCTCTCTACTCCTTCCTTTAGTGAGCTGGGGTATTGCTCCCCGCCGTGAAAGCACACTTCTCCCTCTTGGTTTCCCTCCCCGCTTTCCCATTTCCCTCCTGAGATTCACCTCTTGCTGTGCCTGCAGGATTTGCAACAGGAAAGGAGAGAACAGCCACCACCATTCCCACCCTCTGCTATCCTGTGTGCTGGGAGGCGGCTGGAGCCCCAGGAGACACCGTGGACCCCTGTCCCACGGGAAGACCTCTGAGCCTGCAACTTGGGGAGCAGAATGGGGCTGCCTGCTTTCAGCTGCTTGAAGGTAACTTCAAAAAGGTCAGAAATGAGTTGCTGGACTTCATCGACATGAAGCGCTTCCTTGCAGCCCCGTTGCGGTTTCCTAGGTGGACGCTGTCAGCATTATTGCTGTGTTGGCAGCTAGCAAGGTTCTTAACTCATCATGGCAGGATTCAGGAGGACAGCAAGTGTCTGTGCTGGAGAGCCTGTCTGCAGCCCACCTTGCCTCCAGACGGCGTGCAAAGGCCTGCTGGAACTTAAATAAATACTAATTTGCAGTAATGGCATTTAATCCTCTTCGAACCATAATTTACAGTATCAGATTATTATCATAGTATCTGATCTACAGTTCGTAATGCTTTATTGTTATCCCATTACAGGCAGTTCTGCTGGCACTGCATATTGTCTATTTCTCTTACAAATGTTCTACAGAAACCTTATTAATTATTAGTCTCATAAAACACCTGTTAATGTTACCATTTTAATAAATCTCCTCCTTAATTAAATTAGGTGGTTCTGATAGTAATCCTCTAATGTCCACTGCCTTTCTGTTCTCATCACAGTCTG
Organism: Fregata magnificens; assembly: GCA_013389945.1. Classification (NCBI taxonomy): domain Eukaryota; kingdom Metazoa; phylum Chordata; class Aves; order Suliformes; family Fregatidae; genus Fregata; species Fregata magnificens. The sequence continues at coordinate 51,571 of WAAD01013637.1, read as the reverse complement.
ATTGCAGAGTGGGAAGCAGTGTTCAATTATAATTGATGTAGGCCATAATTCAGAACCAAATTATAACATATAAAGCCATATGATCGTTGAGGAATATAATAGATCTCCACACTAAAGTGTCATTTGGATTGATTAGTGCTGTTCCTAGAGCCTTGTTAGAGGTGAGAAAAGGCTTAATTCAAAAGGATCTTTCTTTGCTTTTCTTTTTCTCTCTTTTTGTCTTAAATTCCTGTACTCTATTTCCTCCTTGATACGCAGCATCTAATTTGGCTACTTTGGTGTAGTGTTCACAACTTGTGTTCCAGTTCTAAAGCTGACCTTTTTTTTTTATTTTGTAAAGGCAGACTACGTGATGATTTTATTTAATGATTTAATAAAACTTTTCCTCCTGAGATAGGTGCAAGAAATCTTGCTGATCTATTACTGCTACTACCCAAGCATGAAAGTACAGTTATATATATATGATACAGCAATACTAAAGCTATAAGCAAAAAATTAAAAGAATATCAGAATGAAGACCTTACCCTAGCTGGAAAGCTGATTAGGCTCCAGGAAGGTTTCCCACACTGGAGAAAACATGCTGCTCCCTTGGGTCCAGGTCCATTCCTCTCTGCTAAGGAATGTCTCAGGAAAAACCTGTCCTGGAGACCATGCTGGTGCTCACCCAGGTCCTGTTCCCATGTGGGGTCTGAGCACCTCTCAGCCTTGACTGCTTCTTTTCAGCTTTGTGAGTAGAGATGTGCCATGTTTTATGAGATTAGTGATGATCTCATCTTGCAGGAAACCCTAGAGCAAAGAGCAGAGCTTTCCCAGGACCATGGTGAGAACCTGACTGTCAGCTCTCCAGACCTTTTCCGCTACTGGAGGAAGCCTCTGTTTTACATCGCTTCACTGCCTGCCTCCCTTCCCCTCATACTCATTTGCCTTCCCCATGACAGTTACAGTCATTTATTGCCCAGGAAAGCAATGTACCAGAATGTTATGTGTGGTTTTAGTTGATCTTAATATAACTTAGAAGCTCAAGTTGTAGCAGTTCCTCTTCAGAGTCTCCCCCTTCCCCTGTGCATGCCTCCTTCCTCCCCTCCCAGTCCTCCCTCTTGCCTGTGGGCTTCGGTATTCGACCCCTGTGAGCCTAGTTGAATGCCCTCCTCAGTAGGGCATTGACTTCTTCTTGCCCCATTTCATCAGGTGCATCCCATCTCTCCCCAGTAATCCTCATTTCTCAAAGAGGATCCCATGCTTGCAATTTCAGAATCATTTGTGAATCAACCAAAAGGATGCTGTGGCTACTTTGTAGGTGATCTGATAATAATAACAAAAAAAAAAAAAAAGCAAAAAAAAAAAAAAAAAAAAAAAAAAAAAAAAAAAAAAAAAAAAAAAAGCAAAAAAACCCCCCCAAAAACCAACCCAACCCAAAAATCTTTGCTTTCTTCCTTTTAAAAGTGAATTACACACCAAAAATATTTTGAAGAGAAAAAGCTGCAAACTTCATTTGGAAGACGTTGAAATGAAATATTTTGACTTTTTAAAAATGAAGCATTTTCGTGTGTTTGGATTATTTGCCTCATGTTTTCCCACAGTGGAAATATTTTATTGATCCCCCCCCCCCATTTGCTCATAGCTTGCTGAAACTGTGTTGTTTTGATGCCTTCTGCAGTATCAGCTTTGGTTGCTCATTTACTCAGCAAATTGGTTTCGGGGTTCCCATTCCTGCCCCATGTGTATCCAGACTATATGCCCTTTCAGGCAGCGACTGAATAGGGACAGAAGATGAGGACTTCAATCTCAAGTCATTGAAAACAAGAAATAAGTGGAAATCCATGGAAGGCAGCTGTGGAATTTGGACTACCAAGGGGGGAAGGTGCGACATAGGTAACTTGCAAGTGATTGGCAAGCCTGGTGAACAAAATGTGGTGCTGGCTCTGTATGCCTTATCAAATTGCACGTAATTGTCTAGCATTTTTCTGCCACCTGAACTGCAGCCGTGGCTTGTTGTAGGCCTGCAGGAGTTTGTGAGGAGCAGATTCTGCAGCCAGGGCTTGCAATGAGGCATTAGCTCCTGGTGCACACGGTGGATCTTCCTGTGGGAAAGAGACGATGCCTGTTTCTCTGTCCCCTCCTGGCACCGAGCGGAAGATCCCCCATTCACTTGCACACAATGTGATAATTGACAGTGAGTTTCCTGGAGCTGAATACTGCGTGCCCGAGGTCAGCATCTGCTCTTCCATCTTGCCTTCCTTTGACGTCCAATACGAACTCCGTTCGAGGGAGTCCTCCAAGCTGATGAGCCTTTCTGTTGCTAAGAGACGACTTCTGGAGGAGCAACAGTCATTAACTTGTTGGGAGTGGATAAGGAACCACGAATTAAAGTAATTTGAAAACACTTCTACCTTCATACATTAATTGCAAACAGAGGGAAATTACCCTGAAATCTGGGGTATTCTGGTTACTCTTGGAGCGTGGTCATTACAATGGATTGTTTGGATGTTTCACAGTGAGGCTGCAACCGTATTGCTGTCCTCCCTCTCTCTCTTTTGGGGTGCATTTAACCCATGCAAAGCGTGGCAGAGCCCAGTGTCTGCTTGGTCCTGTCCCTGCTCTCCACTCGTCACACAGAGACACTCAGAAACTATTAACTGGTTAAACGTGGTGACGCTCAGAAGCAGCGTGTGGCCCAGCCTTGCCGAACTTTGGTAGATGAAGCGTGTCTGTTGAGCTATATTCCTACTAGAGCGAAATGATGCAGTAGGAGATAATGCATTAATTATCTTGGTTTCAGGGCATTTTTTGGAGTGTCACACATCTCTGCTGGGAGAGGGGAGGCAGGGCACGGAGTCATTCTTGTCCCAAGCGACTGCACTTTGTGCCTCATCCTCCCCAAATAGTTCTTTGGACCATTTAACATCAACAAAATCCCGCCTGTGGGCCCTTTGCAAGAAACAGCGTGTGACTTCTGCCTTGGGAGGCCTGATCCTGCCCAGCAACACCTTCCTGGCCAGGAGGGAGTCCTCTGGTCAGTGCAGCTTGTTCTCTCTGCCTTCATCCCCGTGGTGGTTTAGTGATTGGTTCAGGTGCCCATTGCTGGCGTGGAGGCTTTGGGGGGGCTGTCTCCAACTTGCCAGCATGGCTGTGTTAGCATCCTTTCTGCTCTGGCCCAGGGCAGTGCAGAGCACAGCTGTGCTGTACAGTGAAACGCCTTTCCCACGTCCTGCACAAAGACAATCACTTACTGCACATTAGTGGGATGTAGTGGAAAATTTATGTACGATTTCTCTCTGTTCAGATTGAACAGAAATACCATTCTGCGAGAGAAGTGGGCCTCAACAGAACTGAATGGCTCGAAGAATGGGTCCTATCAAGGCTGATAATCTTCCCTAGCGATAACGCAGTGGATTATACGGCGATTGGATGTAGAGAGTACGCTGACCTTAATCTCCCTTAACTTTGGTTTTCTCTCCCATCTGATAATAATGGAGAAATTACAACATGTGCCACAGAAGATTACACACATGCTACCACACTTCGCAGATGGCTGATACAAAAATCAGAGACAATGCTAAAATAATTAAAAAGCCCACAAAAATAAACCAGTGTATTCAGCTCCTTTTGTGAGGCGGTGGCTAAGGAAACTGAGCCAGCCAGCCTGAAATGCACAATATAAATGTAAGTAGATCTTATTAAGATTCTGTGTGGCTGTTAAAGCATCCTCAGCCGTTGCTTCCAGCTTAGTGTCACTGCTAATGGGGAAGAGAGGGAGAGATTAGTTTAGGCTACTTTGAGACACCACAGATATACGAAGGAGGCATCCTCTGTTGCTTGATCTTGTATTTCACTGTCCTACTATGTGACGAGTGGAGTGCCAAAAATACAGAAGAGTTGGCACATAAAATCCATGTCTACTCTATCTACTCTGTCAAGGCTAAAAAAAAGTCCTGAATGAGCCTTGGAGAGTCAACAAATCACTAAAACAGCAGCTAAAGGAGGAAGTTCAACACGAGTTCAAGTCATTAAAATTCCTTCTAATGTATGCTTTTGCAGACCAGTGGGCTGAGTGTGATCCTGGCAAGCGGAAGGATGTATGTGAACTTGTACGCAAGTAGAAAACGGACAAGGTTGATGTGACTGACCTTCAGCGTTGAAGCCTGATCGTTTCTGTCATTTGAGATGGCTATGCGGGAAGAAAAGGTCAGTGGTGCACCTCTGAGCTGGAGATGGTGAGAAATCAGCTTTCTGCACAGCTTTCTTGGGCAAATCCCCACCTGTGTGCAGAGGAGTGTGGCATGTTTATGTCTTGGACTTTTGCTGGTACTAGCATGAGTTCCCAAAGCGGAAGGCAACTAGGTAAAGAAGTGGCTGTGGCGGGGTATGAACATAGATCGTTCATTTAGAAAACACCCATTCCTAATGGTAATACTTGGCTAAAAAGCAGACAAGGCCTATGAACAGGGAATTATGTTCCTTTTATGTCCTTCCACACAGGAATGTGGAAAAAAAGAAACTTAAACCTGCATTGTGTACCTTACCCACATTTCTCATCGCCTCCAATGGGACTTTTGCTCAAGAAGTGCAAAACAGAGCTGGTAACTATATTTCCATTTATTCAATAGTTCTGAGATTGAAAACGATAGAGACTGGGCAAAAGAAATAACAGGGGCATCTCATATCCATGTGTCGCTTCATTAAACATCTGAAAATGGCAATGAAAAAGCAGAGATTGCAGAATGAGATTTCCAGACAGCAGGATGATAACATAAAAGACTCTGTCTTCTGCTTGTACAATACACATGGTGAAAAAAATAAAGGCAGCAAACCATCTTACTATATAATAGATGAGGATTTTCGTAGCTGTTATTTTGGATGCACAGGAAGTAGAATACTGCTTTACACAAGAGTGTCACTTGTTAACTTTGAATATGTGATATGTGAATGTATAACAGATAAAAAAATCATGTGGTTTCATCCTTCTCCTTGTCAGGAAATATTTGCATCGAGAAACTCCAGAAGTAACATTGAGTAGCTAAGGAATATATGACAAAATATTGTAAAGCTAACTGACATTGTGTGCAAAATATTAGTCTTTACAAAACAGGTTGGTTGCTTTTATTGCTGTTTTAAATAGAAAAGATTTGGTCAATCTTTGCCCCCTCAATATGGGAAAAAAGTGACTAGACCACCAATTCCTGCAAAGCTGCCTGAAGGCGCGACAGTTGTGAAGGAAGGGTTGCTCTTTCATACTTGCAGAGGTACCAGGTGGCCATGGGCAGCAGAACAGTCCTCCTGTTTTCAGATCCATCTTTTGGAAGTTGTAGCATCCAACATCTCATCCTCTCCTTTCTAAGCCCCATCATCAAGGAGATGAGGATAAAGTAGGCCCATGACTTAGTAAGCCTGAAATGCGCAGGTCTGAGGGCTTTCTCAGGTCCTTCTTGCTCTTTTTGCTAGCAAAGGTCTTGATGCTAAAAGCATCCCACAGCTGAATTGAGCAGATGATCTTCCTATCAAGGATGATCTCTGAATGATCAAGGTCAGCTTGAGTGGAGGAAACAGCATTGGGTGACTCTGGCATAGGACCAAAGTCTTTCAGGAGCCCAGCAGAAACTCCCGGGCCTGGAAGTGGTCTTACTGGTCCTAAATATGCAGGCTGCTGCTCCCAAACTGTCTGTGTTTCTCCCTTGCTGTTTTTGAGGAGTGCTTCGATTTGCATTCACATCAGAAAGGAAAAAGGAGTGAAAATATTTTGTCCCAAACAAAATTCAGATGACTGGTTCCAACCTGTTGAGTCTGTTTATGGCTCCAAATAAGCTGCCCTGACCAATTCCATCTGTTTAACTTTAACTTTTGAAATCAGGTATTAAATATGAGGTTAAATAGTAAATAATCAAAATGCTGGCGGTAGGCAGTCTTGCAGCTACCCTTACTGATAACTTAGTCCTGCTGCCACCGGGATTGACTCTGCAGCTGAGGAAGATTTAAACCCGTAAATTCATGTTCGTGGACTTTCAAGGCCCATCTCTGCCACAGGAGAACTGGGTGTAAATGGTAGCGTGTTGGGATCTTGCTGTAAGAACTGGGGTTTAAAGCAGTTGCCCCTCATCCTCACCTGTCCCAGGCAGGCATTGTCCCCGGAGGAGAAATCGCCTCCTGATGGCCTCCACCCTGGGCAGCTCCCCGCCACAGCTTGTCACCCTGCCTCTCGCTAACAAACTCCCATGAAACTCTGAAAGCTGCATCACCTCTCAGGAGCAGAGGTAAGAGCAAACTTTGGACTTGGTGTGGTGGCTGGGATGGAAGGGACCTGCCCAAGCCCTGCCTATGTGTGGGTGACTTGCCCTTTGGTTCAGCAGAGCCTCCCAGCCCCTGGCACTGCCCCAATGCTCCCTAAACCAGCCCTGCTGCAGTGGAGATGCTCAGAAAGCCTTTTCTGACAATGGGAAATTTGTAACACAAATTCCTACTTTTATTTTGAGGTTTGTCTTTTAGGAAAAAAGGAATATATGCTTTGGTTTGTACTAGCTTGTGCTGTTAGGTCCTGAGGCAGACAATGAAAACTGTAATTCCAGCTGTGTCTGCACATCAGGCCAGCTGCTGTACGCCTGCTCAGCAGCCCTCCATGCTGCTGTGATCTGCTGCCATCCGCCTCATCTCCCTGGCACAAATCTCCTGAGGCAAATCACCTACTTTACCAAATTGAAACCCGGCTCCCCCACTGGGGAAGGGCTGCCCCTGAGCTCCTGCCATCCTTTTGCATCCCCCCGAGTGGCTGAGCTCCCAAACCAAAAGGAGCAGACGGGCCAGGATGAGCCCAGCCAGCACCAGCAGGTCAGGTTTTTGGTCGCCCAAATCTCACCCGCTGTCCAGGTGGGCTGCTGCTAATGTTGGGGCTTATCCTCGTTATCTCCCATGTGCTCTCCTCTAGTTGTTGTCAAGGGCTTTGCCTCTTCACTTTGACTGTTAAAAGGGACTTTTTAATTACGTTTTTGATGCATCTGTATCTGTACAGCATTTCACAAGTCATGTGGTTCCCTGCATACCTTTGGTTTGTGTTGGCTCTGTAATTACAGTGATGGAGAGGGATCCCCCAGAAGCTCCCAGCCTTGCCAATGGGTCTCTGCTGGTGGCACCCAGGCTGTGGGCTCTGGGCACGCTGTGGTACTGGAGATGAGGGCAGGGAAGCAAGGAGGGATATCTCGATCCCTGCGCCAGCATCTAACCTAACAGCTCAGCGCTGCTGCTGGCAAGTAGGACATATCCCAGTGACAGCGAAGCCTGCAGCCTCTGGAGTCTAGATGCATTAGAGCTTAAAGGGAGAGCTGTGCTCCCTAACGGACACATGCCGTGTTTTCGAGCATCTGCGCATCTTTTCCTGATTGTCTGCTGTTGAGCCCTCGTTTCAAGCAGCGCTGGACTCTCTGCTGTACGCCAGCAACGGCTCTTCCAAACTTCCTTGATTGTGTCTGTGCCTGTTGCTCGGTGCTTGCGCGATGAAATGGAAGGCAGCAAGAGTGACGGAGATTAAATGAGCGGTGAGAGGAACCTGAGCTGAATTTTGGGAGGGTAATTAGTGGTGCCGGTGGCTCTGAGCAGAGTAAGGGGTTTTGCTTTCTTCTATTATCCGTGTGGCACTGGGGGAATGCTGGGCAACTCCCTCCTGATCCTTCTCTAATTAAAAGGTTTTTGTGGGTAAGGACTGGAATATATGAAGAAGTGATAAATTAAACGCTGCGAGTTCCCCGCTCTGTGCTCGTGCTGCAGCAGGAAATAGATTTTGCATCTCACAGTGAGGCCAGTGAAGAAACTGCTCCTTTCCCATTGCAAACAGGAGCTTGCGGCGCTTTCAGCAGCAGCCGACTTCCCTCGGCAGGTGAGGAGGCAGACTGCTGTGTTTTCTGTAGCTGGACACCAGTGACAGTGCCCAGCATTAGCGAACTGGCCATGGGATGTAGAAGCTATCCCCTGAGCAAAGGCAGAATAAATGCGCTGACTGTGGTAGGGCTCTGCTGGCATTAGTCCAGGACAGGAAAGCAAAGGAATTGCCTTCTTCCAACAGTCAAAAAGCAATAGTAGAGCTGCTTAAAGCAGTTGCTGTAACCCCTGGGCTGCACTGGCCTCTTTCCCAGTATGCAGGGTGGAAAACGCAGCTTTTCTGCCTAACTGCAGCAGCTCAGGCTTCCACCTGACACCTTTCCCCATGCATCCCTCATGGCGGGCTGGAGACTGGCAGCCCAGAAGGATGGAGCAGGAAGAAGTTGCAACCCTCAAACCCGCGAGGTACCACAGCCCTGCTGGGACAGCTACAGGAGACTGTCCAGGGGGTATAATCCGGAGATACAACCCTCTGCTCCCAGTTGATCTCCTCAGCACTGGGCAAATAACTAATGCACTAAAGCAAATCACACACAGAAAAAAAAGGAAATGCTTCAAGTTGATCCGAAGGGATTTTTCGGATTTTTTTCTCTGAAACAACTTTTTTTTTTTTTTTTTTAAAGGCTTGGTTATAATGAAATGGAAAAGGGAGGCTGTTTTCCTGTGACCTGGAGTCAGTTTTAAAAAAATGTAGTTGTAAGTGAAAAATCATTTCAAAATAAAATTAAAAGCTGCCCCTCAATTCTAAAAGAATGTCCACATGGAATTTTTTAGGTTTAAAGATCAGGTTTTTTGACCTGACCAAAACAACTCAACAGTTCAATAGCATTTCAAAATACTTGAGTGAATCTAAATCCGTGTGTTCTAGAGAAAAAGATTTCTTTCCAAAAAAAATGCAATAAGCTCTCCATAGGCATCACCTCCTGGTCTGTCCTTGCAGTAGGAGGGATGGTTTGTTCCTATCCTTCTGATAGATTTTTTTTTTTTTTTAATATTTTATTTTAATAAGTAAAACTCATGCATAGTGTAAACACACCAAAAAGCACACGCCCTATTGAATTTTCAGAGATAAGTATTTTAAATCCAGCCTTTCCCAAAGCTCCACACATGCATTATTTACAATGGAGAATAATAATGTAACAAAGCTGTATTATATTAAAACTGTTCCATAAAATATTACGATTATCATTTTTTGTAGCTTGACTTAAGGTGCACAATTTATATAAAACAATATGAATTATTTTCTGTTACAAAAAAATATTCAGTGTGGGCTCTGTGTATTACAGTTATTAATCTTTCTATTTAAATGCAAATTTTTCCTTTCAACTGAGAGCTAAAGATACTTTTTATACAACTAATAAAACACAACTTTGATCTTCTGATCCCTCATCAGGGAGATGGCTTTCTCAGTTGTGTTCGGGATGTCTCTGCCAGAACATGGTGTTCCTTTACAGCAAGGATGCTGTCTTCATAAATACATTGAAAATTATTCCCTGTTACAAATGAAATATTCATTTGTACAGCAAGGTGTGACTTGGGCAATCCTTAGTTACTTTCTTTTTGTAATAAGAGAAAAGAGCTAAAAAGAGTAGTGTCCTTTGTGTGGGCATATGCCGTGCCTGCAATATAGGAGGGTAATTTATCCTCAGAAAATCTTGCTTGGCATCCTAGTGGGTTTGCTGCTATGAGAAACTTTAAATCAAGATTTCTTTGAGCAGGCTGGTGTCAGCTCAGGTGGGAGCTGGTAGGATGGCTCTGTCAGGGGAGTTGGACAGGGTGGTCAGGAGTGTTTCATCCAGCTGTGAAGCAATGGTTGAAGAAATGTCAGGCTTCCCGACCACCAAAGCATTTGAGCTGTTAAGAAACTTCAGAAAGCTTCATGTCACCCCCAAAATTCTGTATCCCTGGAAATTCAAGGGATATGAGAGCAGTTTGCTTTGCATAAGCGTCAGAGATTCTGTCTAAACCCTCGTTATTCCCATCTGCAGAAGGGATTGGAAGTGGCCCCATTGGACTAGGATGAGACTTCCAGTGTCTGATCCCTGGGAGCTGCCGTCAGCCAGTGTTTTTGCAGCTCTCACCATGTGTGCAAGAATGTGACAGTGCTCAAGGAGAGAAGTAACTCCTAGCTGTCTGGCAGCTTGTATCCTGAAGCAGAAATTAAAGTTGTTTATGTGATTTCAGGCTAATTTCTGCCAATTCTTGTTCTGAACAAATACTACTATTACCCTGAGCAACTCCAAAGACAGCTTCCTTAATAATGTTTACAGTGTCGGACTTTTAGTTACCAGTATTAACAAAGGAAATTGAAAGCCACGCTGCACCTCCGTCTTTCGTCCTTGCATGAGCACAGACTTCCCATTCCACCTTCCAAGAAATGCCATCTCCTGCTGGTGTAAAGCTTTCCGATGGTTTCCCAGGTCCTGTGTTGGCCGGCAGAGCGTGTTGTCCTCTGTTTGCCGGCCACCCCTTGGTGTCCCTTGTTAGCTTTGGTCTGACTAACCCTAGGTGGGAGCTTGGCTGCTTCAGTGAGTGGAAATGCGGGTAATTGAAAAGGCTAAAGCAGTGAGTGGTGTTATAATTAACTGGCCGTATTAGGCATTTTACAATTCTGACACCTCGCAAGAGTGGAAGTTTAATGAGAATGGAGAGAGGCTCAAAAGCAATCCATTTTCCTGGTAAAGATTGTAATGAAGGTGTGAAATGATGCACAGCTAACTAAACCTGTCTGTAATAGCCTCTCCGTTATAATGTAGTGATCTGACAGACTTTAGAAAAAACAATACAGTGGTCGTGTGTGTATATATTATATATATACCTTTCCCTACAGTGCTAATGTAATGTATAATGCAGCTTGACTGGATGTGCCACGTGAAGGTCAGGTGCCAAAATGTGTAGAGAACTGATCTTTAAAAGAAAATGCTCATTTGCAATGTAAAGATGAGTGCAAACCAAGGAATGCGCCATAGAAACATGTCCCAGAAAGGACGTTCAAGTGGAGCGCGTGGGGCTCTGAACACCCACGCCAAGGCCGGCTCTGATACGGCACGAAGTACTTCTCTGTGACCCATGTGCACCGACACAACCTGCTCGCTACAGTCCTAACAGAAAACCGTGATGAATTCCTTGCAGATCTGCCACGTTAGGCAGAAAGTTAGTGTAAATGTATTTTCTTACTATTTGCTTCAGAAGAGGCTGTGTCTCTGATTATTAATTCAAAATTCAGCAGCAGCAGCTGTAAACAGTGTACTTTGCACAGCAAAACCCTGTAGTCTGTCACTGCAGTTGCGTCTCTTTTCCTTCATTTGCAAGTAACGCATCAGATTAGGGTGGGTGCAGAGGGAACTGGAATGAGTATGGCACATGCCACATAGCTTCTGGTGGCACTTGGGAGCGAGTGGCCCTCTGAGGATATTTTTGGAAATGGATGCTTTCCTGTGGGATCTTGTGTCCCCCAGACTTCAACTTCGTAGAGTTTTATCTTCCAGCCCTGCAGGGTTTCACTCTGAGCTGACAAGGAGCTGTTTAACCTGTTTAACCCCGTGCTCTGCAGGAGCAGATACGCTGTGCCTCTCTGCAGCACCCAACTGGTGCAGAGCATGGTCAGGAAGTAATTTCTGTCCACAAAATGTCCCAGAGCTGTCCCCAGCACAGAGCACTGAAGGCTGCTCCAGGTGTATTGCACTCAAAGAGGCAGGTTTCATTTTTGATGGGTACGTTCATTTGTCTACCTAGGAGCCCTTTGCCACCTGACATCACCTTTGCTCTGCGGCATGAGCCTGTTCTCAGCTATCAGCCTCCTCACGTGGTGGGAATGCAAGTCTGCTGTCGGCTTTGCATTTCCAGCCGGGCTGAGTGGGGGCTGAGGGCCGGACCTCCCAGTGCTCAGAGGTCTAATGTTTCCTGTGCTGGAGCCTAAATGCATCAGTGTGGTTTATGGCAGACGTGTGGAGGACAGTTTCCGTTCAGTGCAGCTCTTGTTCCAGTTTGATCCCAAAGAGAGCTTTTCCTAGCTGAACTGAATTACCTTTTCCTTTTTTAAATATATAATTTCTATGACTGATATAAATGTCAAGCACATAGGTGAAGAATAAAAATGGAGATAAACACGTTTAGTTGTAATCAGTATGTAAATACCTGAGCCCATAAAATCCAAATCAAGTAATTAATTTTACAGTTTCCTTTACTTGTCAGGACTTGCATGAATATGGCTGAGCTTTCGCATAGCTGCTTGCAGCATAGAGCCTTAATTTCTAAACTACATGTGTTTTGCATGTGGCATATGGTGAGAGCTCATGAAGCATAATTGTGGAGCATTAATGTTCAGCTCTCCTGCAGAGAGTATCACATCCTGAAGGGTGACTCCTTTCAGTAACATCAAGATCCTATAGGAAAGGAGCTTTTAAAGATCGCAGCCATATGATTTATGGTAAATAACACTTGTATTTCCATACTATGTGTTTCTGTTCTAGAGGTTTGCCCCTGTTGGTGCTCAAATTTTTTTTTGTTTAGCATGTCACAGGACTTGGAGCAATACAGTTTTGGCAAAATGTGTGGGAAGACTATGTAAATGCTATGCAAGCTTTCTATATACTCTGAGTGTCCTCTCCAGTATATTTAAATGATCTAGCTGTACAGTTAAAAGCACACCCGTTAATACAAGTTAATACAAAGACATGGTTACTTTATGGGAGCGCTTAAGTTACATTTTTATAAAGAGAACAAGAGGATCCCCTGAGACACTGTTGTACAAATAAAGGAGGACAGAAGCTCAATTAGTGAAAGCACGGAAGTGAAAAGTGAGACAAGAATCACGTAGAGTATAATTCAGTAGGTATATTAGTTTGTATAATATACTGTTTCTTATAGTTTAAAAGGCTGCATTGAGGAACGAATTAGCTGCTTTTCCTATGGCAGTTTTCTAAACTGGGGTTGTCAGAATTTTTTTGCAGTCTTCTGACTCGAGACAGGAAAAGTCGATTCCTTAATTCTAAATTGATGGAGGTGTCACTTTGATGCTTCCATTTACTTTTTTCATTACAGGAAGAGCAGAAGTTGTCCAGAATTATTTTTTCATTTTGTGCTCCCCTGAGACTCCAAAAACAACCAGTGGTGTTTTTTGTCCATATTTTCCAAGCAGCGATATATAGAAGCATGAGCCTCAACAGTTGGCCAGAAAGTAAAGAAAGAATTGAGTTTATGGAAATAAACCCAATCCCTATTCTTTTTCCTTAGAAGCCAACAGCGTGTTTCCAACAAGGTGAGACTACATAACAAAATGCTGCACTCTGGCCCGTGTCTGCAGGCTCTTTGGTACTGTGACTTCTGAAGCCCTTTATGCCTTTTCTAGAACAAAGCCATGGTTTCCTTTCTGATCTCCTGAGAGAGCCTAAGGGCTAGCAGGGCTGTTTGCGGCATGTGCAATACGGGGTTTGCACTGTGTTCAGAGACTTGAGAGCCTGATTTCATGCAGCTTCACGTGCTTTAATCGTGCTCTCATGGTAGTGTTCTCTCACAGACTGCCAGGTGTCCATACCGGCCAGTGGTCTCATGGGGAAAGTGCATCTGTACAGAATCTTGCGAATAATCCCGCAGAAAATAGTTGCTAAGAAAAAAAGAAATTATTGGCATGTATGTCATTTCCATCAAAATTAGCTTCCCAATTAGCTCGTTCAAAGTGATTGTTGTTGGTAACCTTCTTCTGTCAATCACTGTTCCCATGTATTTATATAGGGCTTAGTGATGAAACTACTTTGAAACAAGTGTGAAAATATGTATTTTGCAAATTAAACTGCTCTTTACCACCAAAAAAAGCAAACCCAAGGAGAATACTGACTCTAGCAGAAATAGGGTCTGTAAAGGAACTTGGGAACTTTTCCAGGACAGAGCTGGAGCTGTCAGCACCAGCTCTTGGTCTGAGGGAGGGTGTGGGGCAATGAGATTCAATTCAGCTCAGTGGAGTTTGGCTGCAACCTCCACCTCAGCGTGCTGCCACCCTGGGAAGAGAAAAGATATTTTCAGAGCAAAGGTTGTCTTTATAAAGTGTCTTGGAAGAATGCATGGATATGTCCTTTTCTGCAACAGCATTTTGTTTCTCAATTACCTTTATGTTCTTATACAGAATTGGAAATTATACAATTCCTTTGACCCCCTAAGTCATTAGTATATTACTAAATGTTTCAGAACTTGAGTCGCACTTTTTTCTGTCATGGAAAATTGGCAGCACATTGCCCCGCTACAAAGATGCTGTGAGCCAGGGTTTGGTATGTGCTTGTTTTGATTAGGGTTGGTACACAATTTTAGTATTTTTATCAGTATTTTGCCAACGTTGCCATTGGGTTTGCAGGCACCAGAACACAGACCTATTCTCTTTTTCAACAACGACTACGCTGGCTCCCTGTGCAGGCAAACCCAGAAAGCAGTCTTGAAACTTCGTTTCAAAATGTTATATACTGCCTGTCTGACGACAGCACCCAGAAGTGAAGCAATACAAGCAGCACTGCTTCATTTAATAGTGTGAGATCCTCACAATGTGTTTCAGTTTATATTATTCTAGAGATAAGAATCTTTAAATACTGAAGAAGTGTACAGTATACAACCATTGTATTGACATTTTTCTATGCTATCATAACCATGGATTCATCTGCTTGTCCTTATGTTAGCAATTTAATTTTAATCCAGGGCAATAATGAAAAAGTGCATTACCGGGGAAAAACAAACTCTTCATAGCCCATGTTCCTGATATTTTTAGGGAATTGAATTGCATTTTCTGTTGACAATAACAGACTATCTTTAGGACTTCCATGAACATCGATGAACAACAAAAATAGGTTTGCTAATGTATTGTCAGCCAGAGGAAAATAAAGTATTTGTAGCTCTTGTATTGGGGGGTGGATCTGGACCTCCCGTCCATGCCCTGTGGCACCTTTACTCTGCAGCTTCTGGGGCGCGGGAAGGCATTTCTGCACGTGCTCACCTTCAGCTGGGAGCCCTGCCCTGCGCATGAAATGTTTTTGCCAGTCTGTATAGATTGGCAAGGGTGGGCTGAGCTGCCGTCCAGGCTCAGGGTGTAGTTGAGTGAAGCTGTGGGTCGGTGTTGGAGTGTCCAGGTGGGGACTGCTGTTTCTGCTGTGTAGCCAGAGCCCAGGCAGGGCAAACCTCCCCCAGAACTGCAGAGGCGTGTTTTAACTGCCAACAGCAAGAATCCCTTCAGATGCTGAGAACCTGACTCTCTCTTTATTTTTAGGAACAGGTTGGTGGTGCAGGCATTTGCCTTACACAGTGCAGGTGACCATTGCTGATTGCAGCAGGTACCCGAGAGGTAGCTCCCAGCCAGAGCACTCCAGGTGTGGAGCGGAGGCTGGTTTTGATGCCGTGCAGGTAAGGTGCAGCCTGTGTGGCTGCAGAGCAGGTGTAGCGCAGACAGGGAAAGAGTATTCAGCAAAGGTGGCCTGGGAAATTCACATTAAACGGGGCTCCTCACCCTCACCCTTGCAGGAGACCCAGCTTCTCATAGGGATCTGGGTGTGAATGCTCTGGGATGGTGGGTGCTCCCAGCTCCGGTCCCCTCCAAGCCCAGTCCAGAGGCTGTTCAATTGCAGGTTTTCATGGCGACAATTTAACTGTAGCCACAGATTTGTTCAAAACTGGGAACAATCCAAAATCTAAAGATATTCAGATTAGAGAGAAGACTTGAGTAAGTGCTCAAGAGTGTTGTAAAAGCAGAATAATTCGGATTCTATTTTTTAATAATTTGATCTCTTTATATATATACACTACCTAAAAATCCTACAAGATGGAGCACAGTATGAGATGTATTTCCCTTAGCTATTTTTTTCTAAACTCTTCCAAAGAATCTTCTATTACAATTTTGAGCTTTATTAAAAAAAAATCCTAGGGGAAATGTGTACTATTCTTTATTAAACTACATAGGATGTATTCCTAAGAGTTGCTCACACTCCTCCCACAAGCACCTTCCCACATGTGAGATAAATTAAGAAAGTCACTATCTTTAATGCCAGAAGTATTTCCATCTTCCACTGCAAATATGCAGTGATGCATCTAAAAGAGCACTGTCAGGGGAAGAAATCTTCACATGAAGAGAGTTGAGCTATTTGTGTTCCCTTTCTATATGCACTTAGTATTTTATCCACAGTGGATATTTTCTTCAGTGGGATCATGTTGGCTGCAGGTAAATGGAGAAAGAAAACTCTTGTTTCTTTACATCTAAAGCTGTTCTGAGTCCCGCTCCTTGGCCAGTCTCTCTCTGACAGCCTGCGCCCACTTCAGAGCCTTGCAAAGCTGTAGGAGATGTTGACTGAAGGGCACTGCACTTGCTAATGGCATAGTGGGTGCTGGGGAATCAGTCTGACATGTGATGGTGGTGCTGAGCGTAGCCTTCACCTCCTGCATCTGCGCAAAACTGCTGGTTCCAGCGGGGAAGCAGACAGGAGCTGAGACTTGAGAACTGATCTTGTGTCTGTGCTTCTGCCTCTGTGACTAATTGCTCTGAAAGTTGCACGTGTAATAGCTTTCACTTTTCCTAATACCTCTTACTAGGTTAGCATTTAAAAAGGATGTATTTTCTTGTCATTAAAAGCGCTAGATGTAAATGGAGAAGCAGACAGATATGCATTGCTTAATAATTAAAATAGAACCACAAATTTCAGGGAGTGCGGTCAGGCTCCAAAGAGTACCTGATCCTGTGTCCAATGCACGGTACAATAGCAAGAAATGCACCCGCTGCACCACTCCTCTATGGGAATGTACAAATTAGAAATTTCAAGGGCTATTGAACACTGTGAATTTCCACTGTGGATCAGCACAAAGTTATTTGGCACAGGAGGTTCTGTAACTGTGATACATTGGGGAAGTTCATATTGTGCAATGGCCCTAAAACTCACCCTTCCTCCTCTAGTATGCAGAGATCCAGTGCTAAGATGTGTTTAGTATAAAGCAGGTAGGATAGTAGCTGACTGGAGCAGTTTTTTTGTCTCTTGTTGCCTTTTCATTATTCATCTTACGATCATCTCCTTTGCTATTTATATTCAGCATAAATAATAATTAAACCAGGGGACAGAGGTGTGATGGTGTGAATGTGAAGAAAAACTCCATGTCCCTGATGTTGCAAAGTTGCAAAGCCAGCCAGGACTGGAGGAGTCCTTAGCCTGAGGAAAAGCAGTCCATTGCAAATGCTTGCTGGAGAGCAGGAAAGCATTAACATGCAAGCACTACTCTTAAGTGGCCAGAATGTAGTGATTAAAGTGCTCTTGCTGTGTGATCTTGGGCCTCTTGCCCTTTCTATTCCTTAATTAATTTCCTCTATCATTTAAGTATTAATAAAAACAAATTACCTGCTTCATGGGAGGTGAGAGGTTTTATTCATTTATGTTTGCAAACAGCTTTGAGATCCAAGGAAGGAAGGAAGAAGCTACAGAAGTGAGACGGCTGTATGTAGTGCATGAATGATATATGACAAGGTTTTATTCCTTGGCACTCTGATAATTTGGCATAGGAGTAAGTCTTTTTCCTTTTCTGCTGTCTAAGTTTCTTTTTCTGACATTGTCAAATAAGCCACTGCTTTTGTCTCTAGTGTGATATGTAAATGAATGGATGTATGGACACTGATTTTGTGTTGATCAGTACCTTTGTTTCAGCCTTCTTTCTTTCATGAGCAGTTATGGAGAAAGGCACTGCCCAGTGACTGTGGAGTCATCTGCCAGCAGGGCATCCATTTGAAACCAGTTCTGGGATTTAAAATTGCTACCATGTTGCATCGTTATGGAACAAACATGGATTTATCTCCTGGAATGACGCTCTGCTTTCTGCTGTTACCAATAGGGTAGCAGCTGCAGAGGTTATCATGTGTGGGACAGAGGTGCACAGAAAGGAAGTTTGCAGGTAGAGATGTAGAGTTGGTTATTCTCTACTGTCACAACTTGCATCTTGCGCTAGAATTCAGATTTTTAATGTCTTCCTCTGAAAATGAACTTGATCAACGTGTTGCAGTCTGGGAAATCCACATGCAGTAGTGCTGGCCAGAGGCTGCCTATATGTTGTCGGTAGCTTTGTTGCTGGAGTTCAGCGAAGGCTGATGCATGCCCATGAAAGGCAGAAATGTGCTATCAGTGGATGCTCTTGATGTCTTTTCTCCTGGTGAGTAATGCAAACAAACACGACATTCCTCCCTACCTGTGCAAACCAGTCTCAGGGTGGAAGCAACATTAAAAGCCAGCATCTCTTCTCTTGTAATGTCTAACAGCAATGTCTAATTCTGGATTTTCAAAGCTATTCCCCCTAAGGTTATCCTGTGATATGGAGCGTGTTTGTGCGCAGGCGGTGCCGCAAGAGCACTTCAGTATGCAGCGAGCTCCTCGGCTGGGGTTCCCCTTGGAGTTCCTCAGCAGGCACTAAGGATGTGTCATCCTTTGAGTCATCTCTTACTTTTAAAGCAGCTTTCCTCCATGAAAGCTGTTTTGGTTTTGACTCCAAAAACTTTACACAGAACACCGCATTTCACAGTCCTTTGACACAGATTTTTGCGGGGGGAGCAGGCGGGGGGTGAGAAGATGAGAGCTGCCTTTGGGGCTGCGCGTGCCTTCACCCCTTGTGTATGTCATGCCTTTTTCATCAGCAGTTTTCTTTGTGCCTCCCCAGTTTGCTTCTCCCAGGGATTTTTAGAAACGGTCGGTGTCCTCTTGGACTGAGCTGTGTGGGATGGGGAGCTTAAATTGGTCTTGGGTGTTTGCAGTTTGCCTCTTATAAATCCCTCCTCAGAGGATGCTTCTCACCCCGTCTTCCATCTCGGGTTAAAGCTCAGGTGTCCTGCTCCCTGCTCCCTCTTCAGTGCTCAGGGTTTTTGTTTCTCTTGTGCTTATGACCTAGATTCACCCTGGGGAAGAAACCTTTATAGGGCAGGGAGAAGGGGAAATATCTGCCTTTGCAGTGTGCGAGTGGCCCCAGCCCTCCCGCAGCAGCCTCCCCTCATTTTTGGGGGCGATTTCCATGCTGCAGGGTGCTCTCTCAGCAGCTGGCATTGAAACCCTCCTGGAGGCTCCTGCTGACGTACAGCCCAGCTCCCTGCGGGCAGTAGGAGTCTTGCACTCCTCCACTGAGCTCTTGGGGCTCGGTCACCGGGAAGCCCAAATTGGTGGGCTCCTGTCACCCAGCCCTTCAGAGCTGAGGTCCGGTTAATGGTGTGTGTAAAGCCCTCCCACGGACGAGGCCATCCGTGCTGTTCCAGAAATGTTGAGCTAATTGCACAAAAGGTGAAGCTCCAGTATAGTGACGATTGATTCAGCCTCAGGCCCTACACAGCAGAGAGCAGCTCATGAAAACCAAAGGCGATTGTGACTGCAGGCCCTTAATCCAGCTAAAATACCATGATGCCTGACCTCGTTAGAAAAAAGCCACAACACACATCTCCCTGGATTGTTCCTTGCTGTGTCCAGTGAATTACAGGGAGCTTGGCCAACCAGCCAGGTATTCCTCCCTCTCCTGCCGAGTACTGTGTTTTCCCCTCTGCCTTGGAAACACTCATAGACCCAGAATGAACTCCTATAAGCTCATGGGAAGGAAAACTTATGACTTACTAATTATTACATAGACATACTGTGATTGTAGCCACAATGATAAAAGCTGATACAAGGCTTGCAGGGAGTAAAGCAAACAAACAAGGCACATGTAGGGTGTTATCAGCGGCCAGGAGAATTTGTAAGCTGGTCATCAGTGTTTCCCTTAAATACTAATTTTATGGGGAAGTTAATGCACAGCCACTGCACAGTTGCAGGGCTGCCAGCCCATAGTCTGGGCTAGCCCTCAGCACGACTCTCCCTGTCCCAGCAAGTCTGGTCTACTTCAGAGCGTAAGTTTAGGCTGCACATAGAGTCGGACGGACTTTGCATGTGGCTGTGTCATGCCTTTGCTTTCAATGCCTATCAGTTTTCTTGGTGTAGACAAGTCTGCTTTTAACTGCAGGCAGGTCTTGCTCCAGGCCTGACTATTTGGATGCTGAGGTCTCTACAGTGGTACTTGAAATTAAAGGTATATTAAGGAAATTAAAGGAATATTAGCATTTCCATGCACGTGGCTTAATTCTTTACAGTGGTTGTCTGCAACGCATGGGTCATGGATGAAGTAGTCCTACAAGGTGGCTCGGTCTCTACAGAGGTGCCTCCTCAGTGGAGGGAGCAGGATGCTGTGTCCCAGCACCTTCTTCTTTCTTTTGCCTCTCTCAGTTCAGCACAGGTAGGTGGTCCTGGCAGCGCAGAGTAATCTTCCCTTTCACAGCTGCACTGCAGGCAGGGGATCGGGGGGACAAGGGATTTGGTTGGCATTTGTGGACTAGGGATGACTAATGTTTCCCTGTCACTAACACATCACCGCTTGTATCAACCAGGAGCGTCAGAACAGCTTGATGCAAACCGGCTGAGCGTCGTCAGCGATTTGTCGTGGTCATTAGCGCGGTGTGAAGCGCCGCGTCCGCAGGCTCCCGCTGGCATGCGGCGCTATGGGGTGCTGTCTGCAGGGCCTGCGGACCCCTCTGGGACACCCACATGCAGCAGCTCCCATCTGTACCATTCACTGTTAAATGTCAATATAAGCCTATTAGAGAGAGGCCAGGGGAAGCGGGAATGGCAGCTCAGCGGGCAGTGACGGATCATATGCTGGAGAATGATTGATTTACTTATTTAGGTCTCTGTTCAGCAAAGATTCAGATCTATGGGGCTTGGGCTTAATATGAATTGGGGAGATGAGGCTGTTTCAGCAGCAGAAGAAACCACCAATACTTCAGGCCTTTCACAGCACGGCACTTATGCGTTTATTTAACACATTGCACAGCGTCGGGGCCAGCCCCACTGCCAGCAGGGAGCCCTTCGCCGTGCCACCAGGCTCAGCCACCGTGAGAGTTTCAGATGCTGCAGCAGCACAGAGGGGAGTTTTGGAAATGCAGATTTTGGGGGGCTCTGGGCCCAGCCCAAGCTTTGTGGCAGCAGCGCTGAGCAGATGCAGCCCCTCATTGCAGGGGATGCTCAGTTACTCTCCAGCTTTGCTGCAACACACTGAAGGAAGGAGAGATGCAGCGTGGGCTTTGTGAAGAAGAAGGACCATCCTGGAGCAGCAAGGCCCTGGGGTAGAGTGATCCTGGGGCCATTTTGCCAGTGACCATAACCGTCTTACTAATTTGGGGGACCTCTCCTGTGAAATGCCTGCTGGCATGCCCCGCCACTAACTGGGACAGAAAGACTCAAGCTGACACTGCACCCTGCAAACCTGTGTGATGTAGCCCAAACTCTATGCTCAGGCTTTGCTGTGCACCTTCTGGATCCAGAGCACGTGTCTGTCACGGTCCAACTTGGTAGGAATTGCCAGGCTTAATCAAACCAGTGATTCATCCGCTCTGGGAGCCTGTCTCGGCGTAGGCAGCACCAGCTGCTTCGCAGGGAGGTGTGAAAGGGCCCTGACAAACAGCTATGCAACACCCCCGGGGAGGTGTCGCTTCCTGGCAGCACTGTTTGGCCTGGAGCATCAGACTTGTCTCAAGAGAAAATACAGCAAAGCACAGTAGTAGAGCACAGAGATTGTAAGGAAAAGGTCTAAAGAGGTCTTCCTGTTTAAAATGCTACCTGAGGAGGGCAGCCACTCTTCCTTACAGCTGCACGTGGCTTTCTGCAAAAGAGTTAGAGCCATCTCCCTCCTCCTCTGGACAGGTCTTTGGCTGACAGCAGCAGCTTTGATGGGGCTGCCTAGTTCTCCTGCATGTCTCCACTCTACCAGGACTCGCTTTAGCTTAATTACCTCCTTTGTGCCCACTTACCACTAAACTTTCTGGGACTGTTTCTTGGCTGCAGCTGCCAATCTGAATAGTCTATGACTTGGAAAAAAAATCAAACATCTATTAGAAGTAGCCAAGTTGCTAATGGAGGCAGATCAAGTGTGATGTGCTGAGGGCTGAGCACTCAGGAGCGAGACCAGGAGGAAGCACTCAGCTACTTAAGAGAGGGATGCAAAGAGAGCTTCACTGGAGGATGCTCTAGCTACCTGTGAGAGGTATCTGTAGCTCTGCCTAGTGTCTGCTAATATCCCATTCATTGGGTGAGTACTACAGTAGAAAAATTACTGGGAATAATTCAGAAAAGCTGGAAATATTATGGTGTTATCTGCAAAATGCAGGTGGAAGAAAAGTGTTCTCTCTTAAAGACTTCCCACAGATTTAAGTCCCTTGTGTCTTTCCTCCTAATGTCAGTGCTTAAAAATAGGACTGAAGAAGGAATATAACATTTTTGCTGGTGTTAAGCTGGCAGCTAGTAAGTGCTGGCTAATTATTGTATAGGCCAAATACATCAAAAGAGATCTACTTTATGGATATGCAAAATGGCTGCTTCTCTCAGGAAGCAGGAAAATTGGGAATGTCTTGTCTTTTTTACTTCTTAGGAGACACAGTGACCTGCAATACCTTGGCTTATGGTAATGAGTATCTCGTATCTCTGCTTACCCACCAGGTAACAGCAGGTCAGCTGGGCTCATGGTAGAGTTGGGGAGGCTTAAATGAGGACAAGCAAGGTCTCTAATGATCCCTGCTGCACTCCCAGAGGAGGCTCACCTAGGATAATGCTGTCCCCTGCTGAGTGACCACCATCATCCTTTATTTCCAAATCTGTTTCTTGTACTTCTGTGGTTAAGAAAAATTTAAGGCTGTTAGCAAAAGGCAGTGTGCTGTCTGGGAAAGGCTTGGCTCTGCGTTGTGCTTCTTCTGGGTGCTGGTCTGAGCTCTGTGCTGCTGAAACATCCAAACACATTTTTTTGATGACAGCGAGTCACAGTTATGTCTGTTCATGGTCCACACCTGAGCTGCCAAACCTGTGTGCAGTCATACTAGCACGCTGTCCCTTCTGCTCCCAATATCTGGGCATTCAATGCTTCCAGTTCTGATGATGTTCCTTTTTTTAAAAAAAAATCCAACAACAAAACAACAAAAAACCCCAAACCAACTCTGAAGTCTGAAAACAAGTTACTAGTTTCCACTCTAATTTCACTAGTGTAGCACCCATGACCATCAAAAACAACCCTTGTCCTGAAAAACTTGTAGTGGTTGCAGACTGAAGAAGGGTGGCTTCACAGGGGGAGGGAAGGAGTGGAATGAATGATCAGGCAGGGACCTGCCCCGCAATGGGTAAGGCAGTGCTGGAAGATGGACCTCAAGTTCTTCAGACCCACAGCCCTCCCCTATAAAGCTGTGTTTCAAATACAAAGCAATGTATTTTAATCAAATGTTTGAGAACATCTGTGGGAAGGGACTCTGCATTTAGTAGCTGTTAGGGTTTTCTGCCTGCTGGAGCGGAGTCAGCTTGTCACCTACGAGGCGTCCCACCGTGCTGGCTGGAGTCTGAACACACTGCCGCTTTTGCCATGCATCTGCTTTTAAGTTCAAAAGTTACTGTTTTGGGGGCGTGGTGTGGCTGACTGGGTGATTTTGTGATGGGCAAGGGGAGCAGGAGAGCAGGCAGGGGTCCAGCAGTGGGAGTGCGGCAAGGCAAGCCTGGGTTCAGATTCACTGGCTTGAGCTGCTGGCTAGACCTCACAAGAGTGTGTTAAAGGCAAGGAAAATGGTGACATGAGGGCAGGCTGAGAAAATGGGGACACTGCTGTCTCTCCGGGACTCCTGCCTCTTCCTCTGCCAGCATGTGTGTTGGGTAAACTGTTTCTTCCAAGCTGGTACCTTCCTTAGCATGAGGAGGAACACTGTGAACTGAACTGCTCTTCTGTGAAAGCGTGCTCTCTGCAGCAAGTGAAGTTCTCTGTGGAGCTCGGTGGCCCTGAGGAACTGGGAAACAGAAAAAGTCCTGGTTGAGTGGGTGGTGCTTCCCTGCCAAGCCATGCAGTCCCCTCCTGTCAACACCTTTGGAGACTTAGCATGGTTTCCATTTCCAATACATTTAGAAACCTCAGTCTGGTGAGACGGGATTCCTCTTCTCAGCTACCTACAAACTGGATCTTTCTATCATGTCCCGCTCCTTTCCCACCAACTGCGGTGCTCGTCAGCATGGGTTTGCCAGACAGCATGAATCCCCATGGCCATGGGAGAGGCAGGCAGAGCCCATTTACATGGTCCTTGCTTTTTCCTCAGGCCTGATCTGGGCCACCTGAGCAGCTCTTTTCACTGGTAGTGTCAGTGGACATCCAGTCGTCTCCTGCAGGCCAGGCACTGGGGGGAAGTGGTGGCACCCCATTGGCACAAGCAATTGCTGGTGTTGCCAGTTCAGGGGTCCACAAAGTACATTTGTGGTGCCCCAAGAAAATATATTCCTCTTTCTGAAAACTGTATGAGATGGAGCAGCACCTTCTGTTTATGCTCCCTCTCACAAGGCTTTTCAACATTTTTAACAACTATTTTAACAGCTTGAGAAGAGCTCACCTGCCAGCAGCACCTTCCCTTTGAGCCATGGTCCGTGCTGTCCCTCACCGTGGCAGGCTGCCCACTTGCCGAGGCTCACTGTTCAGCTGTTTTAAGGACCTGCTCACCAGCTAGGCTTTGGAGAGATTAATAATGTCTCTTTTCTGTACAATGTCCTTGACAAGCCAGAAATCCGCCCATTCACTGTTTCGGGCAATTAAAATGATGACATGGCCATCAACCCCCACACAACCAGTTGGTGGAAGCCCTCTGCAATGGAAACTCCAGTCCTCGGCGAGTGAATTTGTGTGTAGTTTGGCAGAGAACAGCCCTGCTGACTTCCCAGGCCGGCACTGCTTTGTTACTCAAATACAAACATCTAAAATCAGCATTAGGCACTGAGAGCTGCGCCAAAGCTGACTGCTGTCATCGTATAATAAAACAGCATGTTGAGGTTTGCTATTCTAATTGGGCAGCCAGGAACCCCAGAGGATGGCGGAGTTTATTTATTGATTGCTCTTCAGATCAGAAACTGGACGGCACCGCAGGGAGCTAGTAAAGGAGGAAAACCATTTTAAATACACTGTAAATGCTCCTTTGCAGGATTAATGAGCGGGAAACTGTAATGCGTGTTAACAGGATGCACAGAAAAGTAAAAGCTGGTAAACTTGCATGGCTTTCCCTTCCGCAGGAGAATTCTGCTTCAGGAGAGATGGGGAAATACAGGCTGTAATAAATGTTGCTTTATTGCTGGGGCCTTATATTGGAAAAGAATCTGTACTCTTACACTGAAGATCTTGCAAAATTGGAAACTGTTAGAAAATACAGGGGGAAAAACACTTTAAAAAAAGAAAAAGATGGGGGGAAGTCGGAGTTGGCAGAAGTGGAAACCTCTCCTGTTGGCTACTTATTCCCTCAGGACTAGCTTGCAAAAAGCATGAAATTCACGCTATGCTCTATCTCCTGCATAGCTGGGAGGGATTCACCAAGCAAAATAGCTGAAAGTGTCCAGAGGGACAGGTTTCCCAGCTCTGTAATGGCCATGGTGCCATGAAGCACCCCACCGAGTCACCTCTCACTGTGCAACACAATCCCGTTCTCACCAGCTGGTCTAGTCGATGTGAGAGAGAAGAGCGGGTTGTGATCCCATTTATCACTTTGCTGAGTGTTTGGATCTTCACCCAAAGGCTTTGTGTGGCTCTGGTTTACTTTCAAAATGCCTGGGAGGAGGGCTGAGACACTGATGCACAGATGTGCAATGAAAATATAAAAGCCTGTGCTGTCATTTTAGGAACATGTGCTGTTCCCATGGTTTGCCAAACTCTTATAATTATCGTAACACCTGCAGCTTGCCTGCAATTCAATCCTGGGTGCTTTTTTCCTGCTTGATCAGCTCGTTTCTAGCTGCATGTCATTTGGGAGATGCCCCCTCCAGCACAGCAGTTACCGTTACTGAAGCAACTCCTGCGAGCAGGGTGGTCGGCAGGAGGGGAGGTGTGATCGCTCTGTGCCTCCCTTGGGCATCTCGTGATCCTGGCTGAAGGTGACAGGTGACAGGCACTGCCGGGGATTAGCATGTAGCAGTCTTGAGGAATTTAGGAAGTTTAATGTCTTCTTAGTGATCTGACTGCTTGTAGAATCACTTATGAGTGAAATATTAAGAAAGTTAAGTAAACCAGAAAGATGCTGGAATTTCTTAGTATAAGGGGCTAGTATTGCATGGGAAATGAACTAATCTGCAAAACCTGTTTTGTTTTAATGTGATATCACCCTCTGCTTGCTTCCCCTTTGTGTTTGTCCACCTGACACATCCAGTCTGAAATGTGAGCACCTTGTGACAGGGGATGTTTTTCTTGTGTTTGTAAAGCCTGGGGATCTTGGGCTGTGGTCGAAAGGGGCCTGGGTAATCTCTGGTGGAGCTAGACCTGATCCTGAACTGAAGGACCATCACCAAGATCAATGTGTGAGATGCTTAGACTTCTGCAGCCTCAGACATTTGCCATCCTGTGACTTCTAAGACAGGGTTGGCAGCATCCTCTGGGAGACCCGTTGGGCCACCTGCGCATGGGTGTCTCCTGGGCCATCCGCCTGGGAGGCAGCTGCCCCAAAACCACCGCGTGCTCAGAGATGTGCTTTCAGGACATCTTGGCAGACTTGAATGCAATGGGCTGGGCTGTCTCCACAGGGGTCAAATGCTTTGGCGGTGACATGACTGCTTCATTGCCAGAGCTATCAGTTCAGCGCTGCTTGAGAGATCTCTACTCATGCTTAGACCACCAAACACTTCTGCAAATGAGAGGGCTCTGTTTTTGTTACCCAGTCCTTCCTTGTGGAGCATGAGTGATTTCTTAAGCACACAGAGGTTTGTGATGCAAGTACTCATTATCCGCCCCAGTTTGTTCCGAATGAATCATAAAGTAAACTTAATGAAACAAAGCACACAAAAGTAGATTGATATTTGACTTGGCTTGGCTTGATATTTTCTTTTCTGGGTTTTTTTTTTTTTTGGGGGGGGGGGGGTTGTTTGTTTTTGTTTTTGGTGGTTTGGGGTTTTTTGTCAGTTTGGCAAATACTCTAGGTTTTTATCCAGCTTTGTTCCCTCCATGTCATCCCTTTAGATGTTTTCACAGATCACTCCAAAGTAAGGAAGAACCATGCAAAATGAGAGACAAAGAGCCAACACAGAGGTAAAAGCAGAACAAGCATATTGGGGTGTATTCTTCTTTTGACCAAGGTCTTTTGGACCCCTTTGGGGCATCTTGACAAAGAAGCTTAATTTTGAAAGTTGTGGATATTATTTTCAGGTGAATCCCCTCTGAAAAATGCTTTGCTGTAACTGAAGAAGTAAAGTTTGGCATTGCTGCTGAGGGTAACTGCATGTGATGGGTGGAAAAGTAAAGTAAAACTTGCAGAATAACTTGCAGGAAAAAAATCATAGGTTATAGCCAAGTCCCGGGGCACATTTCCACTTGTTGCTTTAGGGGGAGACCTATTGTTAGCATCTGTCCTAGGCCTTCAGTGCCTCTGGCAATGAAGAGCTATTCTCAGAAGGAATCACCTTAGAGGCAGTTTGTGATCTACAGAGCCTGACTTTTAGATGATATTGTTGGTGGACTTCCATTAGCACCCAGGGGATGGTAGCTGTTGGGAGCAGGGAGGTGGTCTAAAGAGGTTGTCAGACATACCTTATTCTTGATATTTTTTTTTTCCCTCCCATCTCACTGAAGGATTATAATGGGTTCTGCATTGGAGGATGAATGGTGTAGTTGGGACGTTATGGACAGTTGTGAGCGATGTCCCTGGTTGAGCTGAAGGCTGTCTCTGCCTTTGAGAGCAGCTGCTGGCATCTGTTTGCAGCAACTTTTGGGCCACCAGCTGTGGAAGGCCCTGGAGTGGAGGGCTCTACTAGGGCACATCCTGAGCCCCCAGTGCCTTCTCGTGCAGCTAAGCTTTTATTTTCCTTGTTGAGAAGCCTCCCAAGGGGGTACAAGAGGGGTCTGTCTTACTGTGTGGAGAGAATCACAAATAAAAGCCATCAGAAAAAGGAATGGAGAGTTATTTTCAGGTCAAGTCTGCACTAGCTAACATTTTTGTGTCCTCTTAAAAACCAAAACCTCATTGGAGTCAGTCCTCTGGCAGCAGAGCGCCTGCTTTGGGGAGGCTTTCTTTCTGGTTGCCTCAGCAAAACAAATATAGTCAGGGCATAGCTCACTTTATGGGCCAGGTAACAAGCAAATAAAACCAATCAGCCCATCTCCAGGTGGCTTTTGATGTCTTTTAGTAACAACCTACCTGCCAGGAGCATCGCTGCTTCCCTGTTGAGAGCTGAAGTGCTGACTGACTGGTGCAGGCGCAGCTCTGCACTAATGGTGTCCGCCTGTCCTCCGCGCAGTACGACGGCTTGAAATGATACCATAATTCAGTTTGGCAGGGGTGCTGAGGGCTCTCAGCTTGCTTGAGGCTTCAGGAGGTCTTAGTCCCGATCCTAAGTACTGAGCGCCTTGGAAACCTGAGTGTTTGGAGGCCAAACCCAGCACCCTTGAAATGGGTGGCAAAGCCAGCATCGGTTCCAGAGGATGAGTGTGGTTATGTTTGCCGCTGGCTCGGGTACATCTGGGATCCAGGTGACAAAGGCTGGCTCCAGCGTGTCCTAGGTGGCTATTCTGCAGGCAGAGCATTAGTCTGGTGAAGCCAAACCTTGAGGGTCGAATCTTCCACAGACAGAAGCAGATGCAGTTTTTAGTGCTTTTGGAAAAGCTGCGCCATTAATTATGAATGGAGCATGTGTACTTGCATACTTCCAGGGGACATGGAGCATAAGGGTGTCTGCCTTTATACAAGATGTGTACAGGCCACAGTGAAATACAACGATAGTTAAATGTTAATGCTCATGATCTGATTTTTGGCTGTCTTCCTGTATCTCTGTTTGCAGATGTGAGTTTTTTGTGTTTGTTTTTTTTGTTGTTTCTTTTAAAAAAAAAAAAAAATGGCTTGAAGCACAAAGAGCTTGAGACCCCTCTGCATAAGATCTGAAAGCTGTCCTAATCAGAAAGGAGGGGGGGAATAATTTAGAAACCAGCCAAATAAAACTCAGGTGCCAATTAAAAACAAAACAACCTTCCACTGACATTTGGAGTCATCTCTTACTCCTGGAGAGGCAACGGCGCCTGTGGAAGCCTTCCAATTCATACATCTGAGAGTCACTTTTATTGACGTTGACCTAATAGCTCCGGTCATTTGGATTTGTTATAATTATAATGGGACTTTGATTATTCCTTCTCTGTGCATCATAGCGAAGTCGTGAGGCTTCTGGACAGTCTGTAATGGTCTTTGCCTGCAATACTGTGGCTATTTGATGGTTAATGGCAACACCACCCATTTAGAGTTGCTAAGAAAAAAATAAAGAAAAATAAAGCCTGGGCAATCAATAAAATAATTATTTTACATAGTCAGAGCAAGGCAATATTTTTGCTATTTGTGAACAAAAAATACAGCAAAATATGTGGAAAGCTTGAATTGTTTTGCTGCTCGACAACTTTGCTGTTTGACAACTTGTGAAGCAGCACTGAGGTCACATAGTCCTGTTGTCTGAGGATGAGCAGCTGCAGGGAGCAAGAGCGAATTCAACAGGCGCCCATGGCCAAAGGAGAGCAAGGCTGGGAAAAGCCCAGCTCGTGGCAATGTCGCTGGAGCTCATGTAGGCTGTGTGTGCCCTGAGGAGGAGCCTGCGCTGCCATGCAGCATCCCAGCACAGGGAAGGGGGTCTCAGCAGCAGGAGCTGGGCGTCAGGTAGGGCTCATTGGCCCTCAGCGCAGGATATGAATGTACTGCCTGGGGGACTTAGGGTTTTCCACTTGCTTTTGTGGAGATGGGAATCCTTCAGGCAGCCTCATTAATTCTGGTTCAAGCAGAAAGTTACTTTTCCAGAACTTGGTTTTCTCAATTCTTTTGCCCTCTGGTTTGATGAGTCTGTGTGTGATAGATCATGTAGGGAAACGCATGGGGATGGTGTGCCTGTGCAGCCAGGTTTTGATCCTTCCTGTCTGTTTTGCATGTATGGGATACATTTGTTTCTGAATTTTTTTTGTTATTTTACTTTGAATTGCTGCATTGATGTATTTATATCATTTTATAATCAGAAACGTGTAGAGTATTAATAACTAGAAAACCACATGAGCAAACTGGGCTTTTGTGCCAACATTCCTATGCTAATGTACCAAAAATAATCGTATTTAAACATCACTAACACTGAAATACATTTAAATTGGAACCATTGAAATTTACCTCTTATTTGTGTCAAGGGCTTCAATACATGCTTTTTCTAAAACACAAAAAGTAACATAAAAGCCTAAGGCTTCTAAAATGTCATCTCTTAAAAAATAATCTGCATTGCAGCTGGAGTTTGGTAGAGATGGAGCGAACCTTTTAGGGACTGAGCTAAGCAACCCTGAAAATCAGGTTTATAGTACTTGTATCAGTGGACTGGCCATAGAAGTTCAGCTTCATTATCATGGCAACTTGCTACAAATAAGTGGTGGGGCAGTACTGAGATGCTGAGGTTGTGTTACAGGCTGCCTTGAGAAGCTATAGAGGAGTGAGAATGTGAGCACTCATAATCTGAAATGCATTGCATTTGTCTGTGGAAAAACGGGGCAATCTATTAACGTGCATTTCTAATCTGAACTCTTGCTTTCAGTCTGTCTTTTTAAGGATAAAGGACCTTTGCTGAGGGCAGTTGCACGCTGCTGTATGTTGCATTGCTGCCAAATTGAATGGTTCCTCAGGAAAGCACCTGGCCTCAGAGGCAGCACCAAAGTGTTTCTCTGCAGTCCCACGAATGAGCTGGAAGTGGCTGGTGAGCACCCGGCATGTGGAAACCACAGCCCCGTGCAATGGGCTGTACTGTGGTTAGTTCATAGCTCTCATTGGAAATGGCAGGACTGGGACACGGAGGGGCCATGCTCAGCCTCCATCCATCTGTGAGCAGACGGTTTTCTTCTGCTTTGCTCTTTTCTGAGCAGCAAAGTGGCCGAGAGCAGGGGCTGGGCACAGCCCTGGGCTGCCCTGTGAGGCTCGGGGACATCTGATGAGATGCATTATGTTTTCCAAATCGTTCTCACTTCTCTGTGCTTTTATTTCCCCTCTGTATTAGTATCTAATACAGCAGCAGCTGGCTGCTATCACTCTCTGACTTCCAAAAATCTCCAGTTCTGGACTGGCTGTGCAGAAGCAGCTCCCAATAGCACATACCAATGATTTTTTTTCCTGCATGACCCCCCTTCCCCTCCCCAGTCTTCAAACCCAGATGCTGTGGTGGAGTTCAGGTGTCCCACAGAGGTCCAATCTAAAGAGCTGAAGTGACAGAGAATCTGTCACATCCTCAGGTAAATTGTTCCAGTGGTTAATTAATTACCTTAACTGTTCTGCACCAAGAACAATTTTATTTCTCTGTAGAAATGCCTTTGGTTTCCAGCCACTGGATCTCAAGATGCCTTCGTCTGTCAGATTAAAGAGCCTCATCTTATTACTCCTCTCTCTGCGTGGGCACTTGCTGACCACTCTCAAGTCACCTCTTAACCTTCCCGGGGACAGACTAAATGGATTGAATGTCTCTAGTTCCCCACTGTAAGGGAGGTTTATCAACCTCCCATTCTTCTTGCTTCTGCCTGCTGAAGCCCCTCCAATTCGTTCTCGTCCTTTTTCCCAGCCGGATGCAGCAGGGGCTTGTGCAGTCTTTCACGTCTTCTACCATGGCTAAAAAGCTTCTGACCACCCACTGAGCCTTGCCCTGCTCTGTGCATCCCAGGGCCAAATCTGTCCTCAGCTGCTGTCGTGTGCGGGGTCAGGCTGAGCCCTTAGTCCCACTCCGATGTCCCCATAAGAATGGGATGGGAGGCACGGAGAGGGCAGCCCCGAACTCAGGATCAGCCTGTTGTGGCCTGGGGGGTTTTTGTGCCTCTATTTTGGCATCCGTCCTGGCTATGAAAGAAGAAAAGGAAGGTCCTGAGACAGGCAGCTGTGCTGGGAAGGAAGGACAGTGGAGCCGGGGAGCTTGGCTGTGCTTGGAGTCTGTTCACACAAAAGTTCACCAGCTCCAAGTGAGTGTAATTGCGGAGACAAAGTAGGAGCAGCCTGAAAATCACAGGGACAGCATAACTTCCAGCCGAGGAGAAAAGGGCCTTTACGAGGTCCTGAACCAGTGTCCTTACGTGCGTTGTGCTGCGGTGTGATGTGTGAGCACTCAGCCACTCCGCCGCCAGTTAGAAATGAGAAATTTCAAGGGCTATTGAGCACTCTTTGAATTTTCACAGTGGCTCAGCGCAAAGTTATTTAGCACAGGTGTTTTGGTAATTGTGATGCATTGGGAAAATTCACGGTGCTCAATGGCCCTCAAACTTCCACCTGCTTGGTGTGGTGGTTAAGTATTAGTGCAGTGGATTATAAGAGAAAATATGCAGGAGAGACTTGCTGGCTGTGGGACTTTTTCTGGCACTGGTTATATTTCTTTGTTATTCTACGATCAGTTTGTTTATCTGATGTGTATTGGAAGGACGGAAAGTTGACTTCGGTGGCTTTTAAAGTTGAGTGTTTTACACCTAGTAAACCTGATGGGTCTACGTGCCCTCACGGCCCGGGTGAGAGCACTGTGGAGAGGAAAGGGGTCTCCAGACCGCATCCCTGGCTGTGCTCAGTGGTATCTCCGGAGCTCCCCTTCTGAGGCTTCGTCGCTTCTGAAAATACCCAACCTCTGCCCACACTTCTCTAAATGTGTGCAACTGTAGAGGGCCTGTGAGTCCTGGGTAGAGCTTTCCTTTAATTATCACTTTCCAAGTCATCTCTGCTCCCACGCTGACTGTGCTAGGAGGGGCCCTTCGGGAAGGACGCTCTATCTGTCCTTTCATGCACAAATGAATTGATTAGGCATCTTTGCAAGGATGTGATGTGGCCAAGTACAAAGAGTCAGAAGAAAGATTTAATTTTACCTCAGCCCTGAGAGTGGAACATTGTGGCAAAAACAAACGCTGTGAACTGATGACACAGGCCATTATTACAAAGTAATTAAATACAGAAAATATTGTTTTCTGCTCTCTCCTAAGCTGAATTGTTGGACTGATCCTGCAAGCTTTACTGATTTTGCTGTGCTATGGGTCGGCAGCTAAAGCGAAAGAACCTGTGACCGTGTCGGGTGGCTGAGCTTGTTGGCTGGTACCATTTGCAGAGCAAACTGATTGTTCATTTTTTAGTTTTTGGTGCCGAATGGATATTAGCAATGTGATTCCCCTCCTTCCCCAGCTTTCCTCCCAGATAAACACACATAGCTGATTGGCTTCGTTCCGCCCTGTTCTCTGCATATATTCACCCCCAAGCCCAGTTATCATGGGAACGTGCCTGCACACAACCATTGAATCGAAGTTTTCGAAGAAGGGAGAGTTCAGCATCTGAAAGCAAAAGGTGATAAACAAGAATGCACTGAAAATCCCCGATCTGTGCTGTGAAAGGGGAAGGGTGGCTGGGTCCACCAAAAGCCAGTCGCTGTATTCTTACATGGAGGTGTAAGCGCAGGTGAAGAGGAAGAAACCGATGGTTGCAGTGGGGATGGGAATACTTGGATCTGGAGTTGTCAGTGTGTCCGTGTGCAGCTGCCACACCACAGGAGCTCTCTGTCACCGGAGGATTGACAGGACCTCACTGGCCTAAGGGCAACCCAGCTCCATCCATAGGGGCTGGAAACCCTGAGTAGGGCTGGGGATGTTCAGCCCAGGGTTTCTTTTCAGTTTGTGGTGACTGGTTGTCCACAACATGCTCCTCCGCAGCCCTGCCGACCCGAGTGGGATGGCAGTGATGCTTTCTCGATCCCCAGCTCCCGCAGCTAGGAGAGCAGCATTTCTGCTTTTGCTTCTTTTCTCCCCACCGCATTTAGACACCGTCTTTCTAATCGCAACCAGCCACCTCCTCCATGCTGGGAAGCGAGCGTGTCCCCTGCGAATCCTGGCAAGGCTGCAGGCTGGCTTGCTGCGCGTTGTGCTGCGGGTTCTTGGCAAGGCGAAGCGCTGACTCTATGGTGTGTTTGGCTCTTGCAGGCACAGGTGGGACTTTGGTGACAAAAAAGCAAAAACACAACAGTCATGGTTTGTCATGAGCAAAATGCAGCCACCTGCAAGAGTCCTCAGAAGATGAAAAGCTGGTGCACAACTAGAGGGTCCTGCCATGAAATGCAAGTAAAGTTAATGGATGGATTTTATTTTCATCTTATTGAAACATTTCAAAATTTCCAATTCTGACAAGATTTCAAATGGAAGTTTCAGTTGTCTCCTCCCCACTTCACTTTCTCCTCAGTCTCCTCTCTCCCTCTCACACCATGGTTTTTGGTGTTATTAACATGTAAATTAAGCTCATTTATAGAAAGTAACATCTTGACAAGTTGACAAGTGTTGTACATGATGAGAGTTTGGGCTGGGAGGTGTTTCTGTTTCCACAATTGCTATTGTTCCTTGGGATGGAAACATAGCCGTGCGCAGTGGTGGTCTGGGTGCTTACGCTGCGTTTAGCCCCAGTTCACTTGGAAATATACAGCTGGGATACAGTGCTGGGTGCAGTCATCAGTGTCTGTGCAGGGTCTCTCCAGGTCCTACCAAAGCCAGCAGTTGATTTGCTTTGTTGCTGTTACTGGAATCAGGTTTGGACCTGTGTGTTGCATAGCAACCCTAAATTATTATAAGAACCCTCAAAAGGGTATTAATGCTACTCATGAATAAGCACAGTTTGTCTCACTACTGTTTATGAATTGTTTTTATGCCGTTCCCCAGCCGAGTGAAGGCTTTCATCTTCCCAAACAATGAAACTCAAGTTACTGCCAGAAGACTGGTAGCTCTCGCTCAGTGGCACAGCGGCTGTCATTAGTCTTTTCCAGTGCATTCTTGGATTTCATTTTAAGGAGGACTTGACTTTATCTTGTTGATTGTTACTCACAGCTGACCAGGCTCAGCTCCCACTTGTAAAATGGTTTTCCTGGTAAGTGTTCGGAAAGGTTGTGTTTCAGGTGTGGGTGTTTCCTGCATGGATCCTCATTCCCAGATGGAAAGCGCTTACAGCTCGTCTGTCTTTACTTCTTCTAGGAAAAATCATCCCTGAAAGCAAGGGATATATTTTGCCTTTTTCTCCTACTCTTTGAAAGCTGTCAGTACTAATTTAATTAGTTGGTGCATAATAACAGTTTATCATTTCCAAGTCTAATGTATTATAATGTTGTTTATACTGATTTGATGATTAAAGGCCTTGTCAGAGTCTTTGTTTCTTTTCAAAAAGAAAATGTATTTATCACCCTTAAAGAAAAAAGTCTTTGTTGTTATGCAAATGAGACACACCAGATTAAGGAGGCTTATTTTACCTGAACAGGTATTTACAATAATTTTCTGTACTCTTGCTGTCATATTTTTGTCTGCAGTGCCCTTGTCTTGCTCTGCAAGATAACTCCTCACCGGGACCAGCTCTGTCATGCGGCACCATGGCTCTGCCCAGCCTTGGCCCGTGCTCATGTCCACCCACACCCTCTTCTCCTTTACCTGTGAGCCCCATCCATGCTCAGAAGGGCCCTCCCCGGCTCTGTGCCTGCTAACAGGGTCTCTCAGAGCTTCTCCTGCAGCATGACCCTCTTGCACAGGGCTGTTTCTCAGGGATGCTCCAATGCACCGGTCCAACTGTGGGTCCCAGGATGCTCAGTGCGGGCACTGGGGCAGCTGTGGGACCCACCACCAGCTGGGGACCCCATGCCAGGCGGTAAATCACAGTGTGTCCAGGAGCAAAAAGCCCAGTTTGGAGACTGAGGGAGCTCCTCGCCTCTCTGCTTTGCTGATGCAGGCAGTGTTGGTGGGTATGACCCTGCCAGCAGAGAGGTGCTGCTGTCCTTGAGCTGATGGGTCTTCCCCAATTGCCCTTCCAAGGGACCACGGAGCCTCCACCAGGATTTTACCAAATCCCACTTTATTTCCCCAATCTCCTTGCAAGAAGGAACATCTCCACTTTGCAGCAGAGCTGGACTGAAGATCCAGTCAGGTGAGTAAATGGAAGAAGGCCTCTCTGCTCAGAGCAGGATAACGTGTAAACCGTTCTGGTTTCAGGTGTTCACTATGTTCTGCTTTATTTTGCATGCATAAATATGGTGTCTTACGTGTGATGGCCATGGCTTCAGGCTGTGTTTCTGGTCCTTGAAAACGCAATATGTTTCCTCCACCTTCCTGCTGGAGCCTTAGCTGCAGTTTTCTGCAGCTGGGTGAATGACCGTGTTTGTGTCTGTCATCAATTCCACAGTCTGTTATTTAAATTACAAAGCTCATTCTTTGCATCAGTATATGCGCAGCAAGTTAGCAATCTGTGCATAAAGTCCCAGCAGGCAATGATTGTCTCCTAAGGAAGGCACAAGTAAAGGCAGCCCACTGGATTGACAGAAATATCCCTGAATTCAGACGCATTCCTGGAACAACTCGGTTTCTTTCGAAGAAAGTTGCCGTTAACACTGTTGTGCCTGAGCATAGGTGAGCAGGGTGTTGAAAACTAGGCTGCCAGCACAACCACAAGTGCTGTAAAAAAACCCCAGTGTCATCAGCTTGTTTATGACCTCAGTAAAAACAAACCCCAGACCTGAACAATTATGCTAATTCTGCTTTGATTTACAGCAGTGATAACCAGCAAATGCGCTGCCAGAGCTGCCTGATGCGTGTGCCGGAGGAGCAGGCGGGGATCTCATGGGGCTTTCTGCAATGCTTTTCCTTAATGGTTCATGAAGGTTTGGGTTCTGGTTAGCATCGCCCCCTCTTTGGGCATCTCTTCCAGCTGTGGGTAAGGGCGATGTGAGCCCACTGACTCGTCTTTACTAGCAGGGTAAAATGTGGGTGTGGGGAGCTGCACCCTATGAAATGGGGTATCGGTGATCTGGGTGAGCTGGCAAAGGAGACAGGAAAAAGAAAGGGTTTTTTATTATTTTTTTTTTTTCTTTAATTGCAGACCATAATAGGGCTGCTCTCTCTTTGGCCTGGGCAGTGGCCAGGCAGGGAGACAGAGGAGACTGTTTTAGCCCTGTTTTGCCTCTGCAGGGTGGTCTCTTCTAGACACTGGCAGCAGACACTGCGGTCTCTCAAATGCGCAAGTCTGAGCCATGCTGGCCCTTCCTTAAACCCTTGAGCAGCTCTGAGAGCGATCCCCTGCCCCACCAACACCTGCTGGGGGCCAGTGGAGCTGGTGCTGTTTACCAGCGAGCATGGTGGAGACAGCAAGAGCACCTTCGGTCCTCCAAAGGTGCTGAGCCACCTGGATTTTTGAGCTTACTGTAGATACAAAGGCTATTTTCACAGAGATTGCTGGTTAAACTTTCAGTGGATAAAAAAGGAGCTAAAATTTAAAAGTAACGGAGCCCTCCCAGACCACTTCCAGGTATCCTTGCAAGGGAAAGTTTCAGGGTCTTGCTGTTTAGCTGGCAGGGACTGAGGGGTGTGTGTATGTATATAAGTGTGTGTGTCTATGTATATTTTATATCTATACGCACACGTTCATGCACACATGGGCAGGAGAGGTGCCATGGAGGCTCTGAGCTCTTTCTGGGCACTCCATTTAGGCTCATCGAGGCAGGCAGGATGGGACTTATGCACATGCTGGGGTGGGGGTCCAAGCGGTTAAATCACCCCGGCTGTGTCACCTCCTCGGGGCACTCTGGCTAAAGCCTCTGCGGGCACAGGCACTCTTGCACAGTGCTCGTTTTGCAGTGCTGCCCTAACCCAAGTTCATGGTCACTGACCTCTGTGGGGTTCAGCTGTAATTGGTCTTGCTCAAATAAATCGGAGGAAGTGGCTCCTGGAGAGCTCACAGTGCCAGCGGACAGGGAACATCGTCCCCTGGCCACGCTGCAGCTGAGCCCGCTTGCCTGTCTCCCCACCTCGGGTAGTGCTGAGTGTGTGGAGGAGCCCCCCTTAATATGCCGTGAGTAATTTTAAGCCATGGAACAATTTCTGGGTCCCTGGTAATGGTATTTCTTCTTGCAGCAAAGCAATCTGGGAAAGGCTACCCTTCACTCTCAAGCTTTAAAGTGACCTTTTTTTTCCCTCTGACATAAGGATAAAATCACAGAAATGAATGTGATGGTTTTTGTTGTTTGGAGTTTTATAATGCAATATCTTTTGGCTGCTGTGAAAGTTACACTCACTGGATGTAGCTCCTGCATGCTTCGCCAAGCAGTCTCTGAGTGATAGGATTACAATGGCATGTCTTAGTCTAACAAGTTTAAGCACAAACAGTTATTATTTCTAAATAAAAACGTGCTATTAAGTGCTTGAAACTTCTACAGAAATTATTAAAACAGTGGATGAAAACCATTATAAAATGCTGAACTCTCACCTGGGAAGCAGCACATAATGCAAATCAATAGAGCTGCATTTCTTTACCACTTTATTGACTCACAAACACACAGCTTGTAAGAGTCCTTCAGGATCCTCCCCCCTTCACAACTCTGTTTTATTTCCAAACACCACTAAAGCAACATTTTCCTCCTCAAGGTAATTGCATAACTTCCTTCTGTTTCACACCTAAAAAGCACCCGTGCAAGTCAATGGACCACGGAGCATGTTTAGATATCTCTTACCCTTCGCTAATGATGTTCAGTAGATCAATCGGGGGGAGAGAGTCTCTTCTTTTTTTTTTCCCTTATAGAGGATCTTGATCTTTCTCTGAGGGGAATGACCTTGACTTGGTAATGCAGCTAAACTGGGAAAGCTGTTTTGCTATTCAAACTGAATTTCGACTAGCTAAATAAATAGTAGGCAAAAGAACAAATCTTGTCCCTTAAATAAATGTGAGATATTAAGACCTGGCTTTGTAATGATTATAGTCTAATATACAGCCTGCTGAGAGGTGATATTTTTCTTTTTTTCCTGTGTCTCTAACCTTGAATGTTCCATTAATCTCTGTGGAAATGCTTCCTTTTTGCTATACATTTTGTGCACACAAAGAACAATTTAAAACTTACATGGCATGGTCAATCAGAGATACCTAACTGGCTCTTTGGAAAACATGAATTGTGCTTTTTTTTTGTTGGTTTTTTTTTTTTTTAATACAAACACAAAACAAGTCAGTGGCACCACATTAATCATTCAAGCCGATTGGAAAATCTCCAAGTACCAGCTGACTTACTTAAAACCCCCCCACACACACACACTTTGATAAGAACCAACTGGGAATGAGATTTTTTTTTTTCTCCTAAGTTTCAAAAAGAACAACAACAAAAAAAACAATTCTAAGAATTGGCAAGAAAACAAATTGAACTATCATGGCCGGTTGTAAGGGCCATGCTTTGGCACTGGAGAAACGATTCATAAATATTCATTAGCCTGGGGAAACATGAAAAACAGGATTAGACTTATTCATGGGAGTTCATCTTTAGGGTCAATGCTAGGGTGAGAGAGCCAAGACAGGCAAATTGCAGTTTTATAACATATTTCCTGGGACAGACAAGATCTGCTGTCTTCTCTTAAAAACAAAAGGAAAAAAATCCCTCAAAAAAGACAACAAAAAAGCATTTTCATTTCTTTACACAGCAGAGATGCTGTCTCAGCTCAGGCCTGCCCCACGGGTGATGCACACCCTGTGTCCCCAGGCACCGTGCCATGGGACAGCGACGGCTCTGCCTGTGTGTCCCCAGGGGGTCTGTGTAGCATGTCCCCAGGGATGGGTGCTGGCCTGTCCCCGCAGACCGTGGCACCGCTCCCTGTGCTGTGTTTGCCCCTTCTGTGGTTGCCTTGGCCCGTTCACCCCCGGGATGCGGGAGGGTCCCCTGTGCTCCTCAGCACTCAGTGCTGAGAGCCACATCCAGGCAGCCCTGTGCTGGTAGGGGATTAGTGCCCTTGGCACGATGTAGCCCTGTACAGCAATGGGATTTTTACCGTAGGAAAATATCCTATGGTTTTGAAGCTGACAGCGTTGCTCCTGAAGTCCTTCCACACAAAGTCAGTGCACAGCGGAGAGCTAATGAGCTCAGAAGGCAGATAGGATGGGAAGGCTCCACGATGTTTCCAAGAATCACCCCCAGCTTACCAGGGGAAAAGAAAAGGACTGTGACCTCTGGCAAGATGGCCAGGAGCATGAAGATGTCCATATGTCACCTATCCGCCAGAGGCTGAGATGAGGAGAAGCGAGTCTCAGGGAAATGTAGACAGGTCCAGATGATAACTCAATATTGCCGGACTTGGAGTCACTGCCTTCCTCTGCTTCCAAGGGAAAGGCTGTTCCTCTGTTTACTTCTGCATCCCTTGGTTGCCTGTTTAGAAGGTGACATTGGTATTGCCTGTTGCCAAATGTATGTGTAATTTCTTAGCGGTTGCTCTCCACTGCCGGGATGGATGGCTATGTGCTGCCATGAGACACAGACTGATATTAGCAGCAGAACTGTGGAATCTGTGAGTAAGCCCCTGTGCTCATATTAAAGGAAAAATACAGCATGAGTGTATGCAACATACATTAGGAAATCTAGCAGGCTGATGACAACTAGAACCAACTGAAAAATCAGACCTCCACTTATCCGCCCTCTGCAGCACACAAAGTTAATTGTGCTCTAGTGCTGCTAAAGCAAGTGGATAAGTGATTTTAGTGACTTTATCCATCATCAGTTCAGGACAGATACACCATTTGTGACTCCTACACTTAGAATCATAGAATCTTTTAGGTTGGAAAAGACCTTTAAGATCATCGAGTCCAACCGTTAACCTAGCACTGCCAGGTCCACCACTAAACCATGTCCCTAAGCACGACATCTACACGTCTTTTAAATACCTCCAGGGACGGTGACTCAACCACTTCCCTGGGCAGCCTGCTCCAGTGCTTGATAACCCTTTCAGTGAATAAATCTTTCCTAATATCCAATCTAAACCTCCTTGGCACAACTTGAAGCCATTTCCTCTCGTCCTATCACTTGTTACTTGGGAGAAGAGACTGACCCCCCACCTCGCTTCAACCTCCTTTCAGGTAGTTGTAGAGAGCGATAAGGTCTCCCCTCAGCCTCCTTTTCTCCAGGCTAAACAACCCCAGTTCCCTCAGCCCCTCCTCATAACACTTGCCCTCTAGACCCTTCACCAGCTTACTTGCACAGAAGGATATGATCCTCAAAATCTCGTAGCTGGGACAAGGTGTCGGAGCCCCACTGCCAGTGCGCCGGGACTGGGAAATGCAATATACCTTGCAAAGTGTGTGTGGGGAAGTACTGCCAAAGAGTCTTGCCAGAAATTGCACAGGTTTTGTAGACAAATCGGGCAAGGATGAAGCTGAATTTAGGAAAACAATAGCTATAAATATTTTCTGCTT
Source organism: Fregata magnificens (assembly GCA_013389945.1). Lineage (NCBI taxonomy): Eukaryota > Metazoa > Chordata > Aves > Suliformes > Fregatidae > Fregata > Fregata magnificens. Next base: position 10,476 of record WAAD01013637.1, on the reverse strand, counting down.
TGCTATAAGCAACAAAATCATAGAAGCAAATTGGTTAGTCTGCAGGATCCAGCTGTTAAATATCAGCTTTCCCAGCTCCAGTGGGAAATGCTTTGCCTCGTGGTAATCGGGATACTGTAATATTGCCTTGCATTTTTGTCTCTTCTATGTCTGCACAGTCATTCCCTCCATCTTTTTGGTTACTACTGTCATCTCTGGTGCCTTTTAATATGCCAAAGTAACTCTTAGCAGAAGCACCAGAGGCTGAGGGGAAATTGGGCTTTCTCCGCCTGAGCCTTTTTGTGCAGAGTTTTCTGTTTGCTGATTATTATCTTGAACAAGCAGAATCCTGACAAACAAAGGGGAGGAAAGGGGTGCTCGTGTTACTTGAGCTTTTGTAACGTCCCCAGGTTGTTTTTCTCTGCTAGCTGGGTTACAAAGATACAATCACGGTGCTTTAATACTCTCGCTTTGGAGAGAGAGATTTCCAGCTCCCCAAGGTGGATTTCACTGAACAACTCTGAGCTTGATGATGTGGGAAGGCAGAGGCTGCGGGACAGGCTGTGCTATGCTACAGCTTTTCTCCATTTCGATTAGAGCTCATCATGTGCTGAGGATAGCTTGCTGTAAGGGGTAACTAGCCCACAGTAAGGCAGTGCCAAACAACCAATTGCTCTTTTATTATAAGAGGATTTAAAACTCTCCTCCGCAGTGAGTCTGCCTTTTATCCCAGCCCAGGTGTCCCGTGGCTGTTTGGGGACGAGGGCCGTGGAAGCAGCATCCCGACTCAGCCTGATGGGGAGCTGCTGGGTTTTGCAGGGCACATCGCTGCTGTTTTCTCCCCTTGCACGCTCAGCCATTTCAGGCACTACCAGCTACAAACAGGGAGCCTGGGGCCCTGTCCCTCCCCGCTCTGCACTCGCTCCAGTCTCTTGCTGTTTTCTTTTTCTTGCCCTGCATTGATACTTCCTTCACACTTCTGCTAGTCCTCGATCACCAGCAGCCAGGGCATTGCAGCTGTCTATATTTTAACTTAAAGTGAGTGGCATCTTTTCTCCTGGCAACAGGCTGCCTTGCTTTCTTCCCCTCTCCGATAAAAAGTGACAAGTGCTCCTTCACAGAGCAGCGCAATCAAAGGAGCCACTCAAAGAGAGCTGACAGTAAGTTGTGTGCTGGCTGCAAGCTGTTTTACCGCGGGACCGCTTAAATAGAGTTCATATCCTTCCCATCTCTCTCCCTCGTGTGACAGTGCCTTGCACCCTTTCTGATGATATCAGAGCTTATTTCATCGTGGCTTATCTGAATAATCAGCTCTGGGGTTTCTAAACCATCTCAGAGGGATTTTTGAGGTTCTGCAAAGCTTTCCAAAATGTGGTATGATGCAGCTGAGAGCTGTGCCAGAGGGCTTCACTCCCCGCTCTGCCCCTCAGCACCCTGTTAATGGCTGGGTCAATACATAAGGAGCTTTTCTACCCATTTCAGGATGCACTGATGTGTGTCTTTAGCACTGATTCAGGCAATCACAGACGCTCTTTGGAGGGAGGATCACATCCTACTGAGTGCCAGCGCTGCCTAACACCCAGAGAGCCTCTCAGCAGTGCTGCAAATCAATAACCTCTGTAGTTCTCCAGATTCTCTGGGGCCAGGGAGTTTACCTCTCCCCTGTCTTCATCTTCAGCAGTCTTCCTCAGCACTGATGGGCATCTATTACCCACTGTCTGAGTGCCAAGCATTTGCAAGCCTGTGTTGGAGGCACCTTGATTGAAACTGCCAGTTACTGGTAGCAAGCTGACGATGAGTATCTGTGTTACCCAGCATAGCTCCACTCTCAAAGGGAGCATTTGTCAGGCTCCTTTTGGTTTGTAATGGCTGCTTTTACAGCATGGCAGTTGATTCAGCAGACATCAGTGTAAGCGCTGTTGGTGGATATGGCTGCCCATCTCCACTCGCCACTCTGCGTATGGGGAGGGCAAAGTCAGCGTGATAGGACCACAAGCTTTATGTTAAATGCATGCTTAAATCCCACCCAGGGTAAGGCTGCTTTCTGTAACCTGGCCTTGCAATTAGGAAGGGGAATGACTGCCATGGCCCCGTGTGCTGGGACAAACCCATTGCTGGTGTGGAGATGTCGGCAGGAGGGTTTGGTGCTATTGCTGCCACAGCAATGGAAGGATGGAGGGTTCAGAGATGGCTCTTTGCCTCATGCTTAAATCTGAGTGTGCCTAAATCCCACTAAATTTAGTTTTAATTTGTTTGGACCAAGGGCATTTTAAGAAGAAGTTTTGAGTTCAAAAGAAGTCACCAAGTCTTCCAGCCTGGCCTGCTTCATATCACCAGCCACTTCATTTTGGCCTGTTTTTCTAGAGATGATCCCAATAATGTGCACTGGACTACAGCATATTTCCAGGAAGGCATTGGCCTCAATCTTTCTGTGTTTTGCTTTTTTTTTTCTTCATTGTATCTACAGTATGTTTCAGTGAGTTATCACCTTTACTGTTAAATATATTTTTTTCCTTTTCTATTTTTAATGGGTGTGGCTTTAGCTAACAGATGTACATCAGTAAGAACATTAGGAAGTTCAGAAATCTACTTTGCAAGGATTCTCCTCCTGCTGCTGTGCTAATGAAACTGAAACACTCTTCCTTGCAGTGGTCTGTGTAAGGTAGCTGGACTTTTTACATTTTGTAATTAGTTTCTGGATGATTATCTATTAATATTTTCATGCTTGATTCCATGCCAATGTCTGCTTTTGGCCAAAGTCTCTTTTGGTGATCTTATTTTGCATATTTGGACCAAGCTGCTGAAGAAAAACCTGCTTTTGCTGAAATCAGGGAGACTGCATTTGCTAAGTAGACTGGGGTAGCAATTTGTGAACTTCAATAATTAGTCTTTCGTTTCCAGAAGTCTGCTTTATACAGCACATAAATGTGAACTAACCTTTAGGAATCCTCTGCAGCTCTGACACCTAATATCAAACTTACACTTTGCAACAGGACAGAGAATGTATAATTTATGAGCTAGTGAAGTATCTTTAATTAAACCAGTATTTTCTAAATTTTGACTTAATTTAATTTTAACCTAAGAGAAAGAAGCAATCTGAGTCCAGCCAAGTTTTTTCCTTAAGTACCATCCTTGTTATCTGGGAGGCTTTGAATCAAGTAAGATAGATGATTTTAATTTCCATGTTCTCAGTGTAACACTTGGGGTCAATGTTTGCATACTTATCATAGGCAGTTTACCATTGACAACCACTGTAATTGTTCAACTTTTCCTTGGTGAAGACCTGATTGACTATTATGCACTGTATTTATTATGTCTCACACTAAAATATAGATGATTGATTATTCCATTATTCTATTGACCAAGGCTGTAACAAGGTGTGACAAATATGTGCCATTACAGTCCACAACCGACTGAGGAAGGTAGTGCAGCCAGGTAGGAGAATTTTAATGTGTGCGAATCTCTGGAAAGCTTTAGCAAACTTTCAGGACACTGTATTTAAAAGACTCTTTCTGAATGAATGTTCTTCATTTCTGGTAGGTACTTTCTAAAGATAAAAAAAAAAGATAACAGGCCGCGATCGGAAAAGCTTAGAATATGATGGAGAGCCTGCTGGAGCCAAAGGAAATTCTTCCAATGGCTTACTGGGCTTTGTCAGGGTCCTGAGGGTAATCTCTCTGTTTACTTCACTGAGAGTTGTGTCAGACCCTGAAAAAATCACCATTTGTTAACTGCATTAAAATGTGCAGGGAAAAAAGGTGTCTTCCGTCACTGATGTAGCACATTAATGTGAATTATGTGCACATATCGAGGGGACTTATAGTTGGAAAGAGAAAAATCCTGTATTTTAAAGCTCTTTAGCTGCAGCTTGGCATTTGAAATGCATAATTTCATTATCTTTGAACTCCTTTGTTCCTCCTTAAAATAAATCATGTTTAATTTTCGTTTTAAAAATCATGCATTGATGGACACAGCACTGGGGATCATGGTAACAAAATGGTGTTGAACCAGCTACTGGAAATTAGTAGTAATAAACAATGCATTTGCTACCAGCCTGTCATATTAATTAGTCTTCAGAATGTGTCAGTGCTTTTCATTTGTATTTAACGTTGCCTGAGCTTACTGCCAATTAAATACAATGTTGTTATCAAATCAGCTCGCACGTCATTACATTGGATTAATGTGGTTATTTTCTTTGATCCACTATAATTAAAAATCACAGTTGTGATTTTAAACAAGTGTAAAAGTATAATCAGTTTGCATACGCAGCTGCCTTTTTCTTCTAATTTACTTTAATAACATTCGCCTCTAATTAACAGTTGTGGAAGTCCTGGGCCCTGTTTAGCAGCTCAGAGAAGACAGCAGCATTTTGCAAGTGCTGGAAGAAGCCCCACACATGCCTGTGCTCTGTTCTCGCCCTCTGCGCAGTTGTGGTGGGCGACGTTTTCGAGCAAGATTTATGGCAGTCAGTTCCCAAATCCTCAAGCAGAACTCTTCAGCCTCGAGCCGAAAGAAAATACCACCTTAAAACCCAATACTGTTCCCCTTGAAGCCTGACGGCTGAGTCTAACCAGCCGTCTGCACCATGCTTAATTCCCAGGGAGGCTTTAATTGCTGCGAGCACTGCAGTGGGCTGTGCCATGCAGCCTCCTTGTCCCCACAGGACCCATCACCCCAGCAGTTAGGCAGCCAAGAGGCATACAGAGACATGGGCTCATGCAAAATGGGCAACCATAACATGCTGAGAAGATGCAAATGCCTGCACGCTGCCCCCAAAATGTCCAGTCTACCCAGCCCTGGTTTTTTAGGCTTCGGCTTTTCACTGAGTGGGAGCTCTTCATTTTGAGACCTGCCACCCAGCGGGGGTAAGGAACAGGTAAAATGCCACAGCCCCAACCAGAAGGATGTTGTTACCCATCGCTACCCACATCTCTGCTGCTGACAGACAGGACCCAGACAGCAGAAAGGCTGGAGGAGACTGCTCTTCTGCTGGAGCAGATAGAAGTAATTAGTCAAATCAATGCGGCACAAAGAGGGACGCTGGCCCATCCCGTCAGGCAGCAAATGACTCACTGCATAACAACTGCAGTAAAGGGGTGGGTTTTTTTTTTCCTCTTCCACTTTCAGCAAGGAAACAAAAAGCTGAATTTTTCAAAAGGCCACCAAGGCTTTTGTTTGGGAGCTTTGTCACTTAAGGCCACTGAGAAAGTCACCACCTGAATAAATGTCATCAGCAGTCACTCTGGTAGGGATGGAGACCAAAAGCATTGCTGCCTCTTCAAGAGGCGCAGACATGGTGAGCTGGTGAGCCGCTGGTGGGTAGCTGGTCAGTTGTCATTCAGCAGCCTGATTGACCCATGTATACCACTCGTGGACCAAGCGGTCCTGGATCCTGCAGGAAAAAGGCAGCCTTGGATGCTTACCACCTCTGACCACCCAAACCCTTGTATATCCCCCTTGTCCATGCCAGCCATGGGTGTAGCATATAGCAAGGACACCACCACCATGCAGCCCCCCCAAAGCACTGCTGACTGGAAGAGCATTTTCCCAACAAGCAGAAACAAATAGAAAAGTGGCATCATACTTTCCGCATCACTTCCAAGTAAGCGGTGAGTAGTGAGCACCATGTTTGCAGAAAGTTGGCCACTTCAGCTGAGTTTTGCCCACCGCTGTGCTTCATCAGATGGCATTGCAAAGGTCTTCTGCACTATGGGAGGATGAGTTTGCCTGTCCCACTGCTTGCCCTTCCTTACCAGTTCAGAAAGAAGATAAGAAATAACTAAGCAAATAATTAAGCTTGAATGAGTGGAAGTTAGCGAAACACGAACCATGCCTTGCTGGCCCTTCAGTAAGTAAGTAATGCACAGTGTTCTGCTGAGGCAGGGCTCTTTGTGCACATAATAAGTAATGTTCCAGTGAGATGAAACCTCAGGCGCCTGATTCAGCTGATATTTCTCGCAAATTGTTGACCTATTGCAGTTTATTCAGGATTTTTCTAGTCTTGGTAGAGCGGCTCTAACAGCGACAGATTTGTCATGCTGTTTCTAACAAATATGCAGCTTTTGTAACTCTGAAAGTTATAATTTCTTTAAGCACCCCAGATAATAATTGCCTCTGTGCTCTGCAGTATCACTCTGTGTTTATAGGCAAGGAAAAGGATTAATTAAATATTAATTAATAGGATTTAATAGAGCCAGTGCTAGCTTGTGTCATAGAATAACTCATAGGGACAATTTTAATTTCACCTGACATATGTATATTGATGATTTCTCTCCTGGACTGGAACCGGAGGACTGTGCGGCTGCACTGAGGGAGGGGAGAAGGGCAGCCCAGCTAATGAAAGGTGGCTGTGGGGAAAGGGTTCAACGGAGCCGTTTGCCGCCTGGAAAGGATGTAAAGGGGAAAGCACGAAAATGGCCCTTCTTTCTGTTCACCTTGGGAGGGAACAAATGCAGAAACCATCTCCTTGCCTGGCTTTGATGCAGTGGGCTTGATGGAGAAAATACTAGTCTTTTAGAGCAGTTTTCCCTGCTTTATGGTAGCACAATCAAAATTTTTGTCCAATTTTGGATCTGTTAAAATTTGGAGGAATTTTCAGAGTTCCTGTGAAGCTAACAAAACATAAGGGCATTGCTTATGTCAGTTCAAAGAGGGGATGTGTCAAACGGAGTGACAAAACCAAATGTTAGCTTGTGCTTCACCACCTATTAAACCCAGCAAGAGACTGTGATCAAACCCCTTCTCTGAATGTTGCTAAAAGGCTTTTATTAGCAGACAGATGCAGCCTGTGGGGACCTGTCGTACTGGTGTTTCCCTGACAGGGGTCAGAGATCAGACAAACTACTACAACGCTGTACGTCCAAGATGTCTTTCAATATCCTTTGGCCTCACATTTCATGTCACATTAAGGCTTTTCTCCAAAATACTTGTTTAAAGTGAATCTCAGGCTGGAGCTTGTACGAGCCCATAGGTGTGTATCAGCAGCTGGTCTTTTGGTGATTTTGGGGGGCTTGTGATTGCAGCGCAGAGGTCAGGGAGTGCATGGCTCACCCTTGGCTGCCATGGGGTGGATCTCCAGTGCAGCTCAGCTTGCATGGTTGAGGATGCTTGCAGACAGCTGAGGTCTTGGGAATTGCTAATGAAACCAACTGCTCTGCCAGCTAACTATCCTGGGTCCCCCACTGGCTGTATAATTAAAATGGGGACCGTATGGGTGTGAAGTTAATGCTGTATACATAATGTATCTGTCCCAAGGTAAGCCTTCACATCTGTTCTCTGTAAAACTGTAAGTGCAGGATATAATTAAGCAAGTGAGAAATAGTTTCAGCAGAATGCAGTGTTGTCCACCAGCAGCTCAAACCGCCTCTTGCAGCAGCAGCACAGTGAGTCTAACCAGCCAGAGTTAGAGCTGGCATAAAACTAGGCTGGAGGTGCTGGTGGTTAAAAACATTTGTGGGTTTGGCTTTTTTTTCTTTTTCCCCTTTATTCTGTCATTGAGTACAAGGAGAAACTTCAGCCTGTAAATGCCACCGGTTCTCCATTTCACACTGACATTCCCAGGGACAGCAGAACTGCTTGTAAAGTGTCTGTCACCCAATGAAAATTGGAAAAAAAAAAAATCTTCCAGGCTTCTGCACACCCTCGTCACTCGTAAATAAGCTGTCACTTAACCCTTGCCTGCCCTCCTCCTCCTCCTGCTGCTGGAGTTGAAGACGGTGAAATGTTTGCCTCAACACCGCCGCTCTTCTGGGTGCAGGCAGTTCTGGGAGAGCTGCTGACGAGACAGAAAAGAGGGGCAAAATACTTTTCCTGGTGTTTTAGCAATGTGTCTGGAAATGCTTTTATGTTGGGGAGCCAGAAAGGCTCACCCAAAAGATTTGCAATCGTAGCCAAACACACAACTACCCACCCAGGCTTTTCTTTCTCACCTCACCTTTTTTTTTTGTTTGTGGTTTTTTTTTTTTTTTTTTGTTAAATGTCAGTTTGCTTGTCAGCCTCCGGCTGGGGTTTTGATGTTATTTCCTCACTTCTTTCAGCAGGATCTCTTTGACGGAGAAGAAGAGAAATGCCACAGTGTGACAGCTCCTCCTTCCCAGCCGGGGCTGCGTGTGTGAGCAGGGGGCTCCGGCAGCGGACGGGCACACATCTCCTGGCCAGGGTGGCGGCAGGAAAGGAAAAGAAAGGTGTCAGGGCACCTGTCAGGCCTGAAAGCAGCAGCCAGCAGATTTAAAAGTAAAATGTGCAAATGGGATGCCTGCACACAGTGGTTTCTCCTGGCACAAGGGCTGGCGGGTCTGCCCGGTAGGGCGGAGCAGGAGGGTGCCACGCACATCCCGGGCACTTTTCTCACCCAACATCGCACCCCAGCGCTGGCTCCCCAGCTCCTGTTTTGCCATGGCTTCTCATAAGTTAATGGCATGCATATTGTATACATATTGCAGGAGTTTTATTCAGTTACACTTGACTTCATTTACAAATATACACACACACTTTTCATGCATAAAACTCTGCAGAGCTACGGGGAGCGATATTATTCCTCTTCTCCTACAATTTAGGTAATCTTTGGTGACAGGTTGCTGATTTTCTACACTAAATATTTGTGCTAGCCCAGCCTCAGAGAACCCCACCTGAGCAGCTCTTCCTTCTGATGGTCCCAGACAGAAATATAAGATGGTGTGTGTACATGCGCATGTATATGTGTGTGTGTGTACACAGACACCCCCCCACCATATATGTGTGTGTATATATATATAGTATTGTCTAGGATCATTACAGGTTAATATCTACGTTTTTTCACATTTGTATCTGCCAGGCAATATGCAAGTATTATTAGAACAAGGCTGCTTAAATGAAAGCGGTTGGAGAATAGAGTTTTCATTACACGACTGCCAAATTATTTGAGCGATCTCCTCACCTTACCTCAGACCTACCCAGGGGCTGCAATTGAAATGCCATAAACTTGTTTTTGTGTTTTTACTTATTTATTTTTTCATTCATTCATGTGCACAAACAGATATACATAAAAATATATGCATATAAGTGTATTTATATGCATATATATGTGCTGATTATACTTATATATAAAGACCTTTTAAAAGGCATTTATTCTAAATATATATATAAAATTATAAAAATATAAATGTAGATAATGAATAGCATAAAAATGTATTATATATTTATTATTATATAATTATACTCAGTATATTATAAAATATGCATGATAATATGTATATCATTTAATATTTATAGTATATGTATATATAGCTATATTTATTAATTATATTCATTTTATATATTATATGCATATATGCATATTCATATAAATATACAAATATATGCACATCCATATACATAGTCCTTCTAAAAGGCCTTTATATACTTATATTTATATGAGACATAGAATACAAATGTAAATGTGTATATAATACAATCTATGTATATGTATATATAGAAAGATCTTATATGTGTATATATGTTTGTGTGTATATAAAGGTCTTTTAAAAGGTCTTTATATATATATATACAACCAGCATATGCATATAAATTTACATATATACACATATTTTAAACATTAAAAAAAATTTCTTTTTAGATATATAAAGACCTTTATACATAAAAGAAGAAAAGAAAACTTTCTATATCTATCTAATACATGTATTTTGCTGTGGCCTGGTGCCAGTTGTGCCCAGCAATGGCTGCGTCATCTGCCCAGAAGGTCTGGGGGAAGCCCCCGGCCCTGCGGGCTGTGCAGTGCCTGTGCTGCTGCTGTTGACCCTCCTGTCCAGCAAAGCGTGACCAAGTGCCTGTAGCATCTTGGTTTGAGCTTGTGCCTGATGATCGTTTGTACTTGTTTCTCTGTCCCTTCATGACACTCTGTAGGGAAAGGATGGGATTTCCATTCTCCCCTCTCCCCGCCTCAGCATTTCCAGGCATCTGTCTGTGTCTAGATCTGATAAACATGAAGTGTGCTGAAGCTTGTCTTATGGGAGACACACAGGTGTGCACACACACCGCCCCCCTCAGGGCTTGCTGTCTTGGAACTGTTAATTTTCCTCTCTTGTTTTACTGACAATCGTTGCCTCAGCCTAATCAAAAAGTCACTGCAGAGAGCGGCTGAGTACAGCGTAGAGCCAGAGCCCTGCTCCAGGGCCAGCAGTGATAGCTAGGTCTTTGGAGAGGAGACCAAGGGATGGAAAGGGATGCTTTTCTCCTCAGATGCTGGATTTGACTAGAAACCCTCTGTTTAGTGTTTATAGCACAGATACTTACTGATGGTTTGCGTATGATCTGCAGCCCGGTTTATGCCAGGAGAGGTTTGAGATTCAGCGTTCCCTTCCCTTCTGGCTATGGGGCTCAGGGGCGCTCGTGAGTGCTGCAGGAGGAGACTGAGCCTGTGGGTAGTACCTGGAAAACTCGATTTAGCTGGGGCACAAACATCTGTGCAGACTTAAGGCAGTGCGACATTTATCATAGAATCATAGAATCATAGAATCATTG
>WAAD01013635.1:0-15680 GCA_013389945.1 Fregata magnificens | reverse complement strand
CGGTGCCATGCCTGTTCCTTGATATTGTATGTGCTCAATCGCAGCTAGGCAACATACTTCAGGCAATCTCCCAACTGTAGAGTGTGCAGGAGGGTGCTCTAAGCACAGTCACGTGGCTGTCTTCTGTAGTCCTCTCCAGGAATTGCTTCTGGCTACATACAAGACTTCTAATAGCCTCCATCCTGCCCTGGCCCATCACTGTGACTTTCGATTTTGACAGATTATAGTTTGGACATGCTTTGATATTAATTGTCCAGCAGTTGTTGTTTAGTGTTCCTGTTGCTACTACAATGTTTTAATTATGATAATATTTGGAAGTTGAAGCATTTGTCACTATGATTAGCTGTTCTGGAGGCTTTCCTTATGAAAACTTTTCATAATGTCTTCAGTTTTAGGAAAAAGATTTTTTTTTCTTGACTTTTTTTTTAATGAGCTGACTACTTTTAGGCACACTATAATGTTACCACCACTCAGCTGCTGAATCCAGACCAACTGTTGAATGAAATAATCCCTGTTCTTTCAAAGAAGCATGTGGAATATATTCAGAAGGGGTAAGTGTAAAGTATGATGACTTCAACTTGTATTTGTCTAAATAGTCAGTACTCCAATCCTTGATAAAGCAAAGTATTTAAACTTATTTTTTAAGCCCCACATTGTAAAGTACAATAATTTTATAGAAAACATACAGAGCACTAAATGAATGTGTGCAATAAAACTTGTCCACACAATGTAAAACAATGTTAAGTGAGCTCCAATAGAGCTTTTTGACTGGCAGATACGAACCGATAGTAGTGAGGTAGCTCTTAGAGGCTGATGTGAATTATGTCTCTCTTGTGAAATTGTAAATACAAAAGGTTTGTTAGGGTACAGTCAGATGACCAAATCAGAGAATTTGGGGAGATAATGTGGATACCTTTTAACGCTCATTCTTGGCAGTTAAAAGACATTAGCATTTAGCCAAGAGATCAGTATATTTTAAAAGCTGCACAGAATCCACACACCTTTGTGCTGATTGTTTTAATTTGTAGGATTTGTATTTTAATTTGTAGGATTTACTAACTAGATTAAGGTACTGAAAGTAGGATTGGTTCTTAGTTCTGATCAAAGCTTAATGTCTGTTTCCTAATTTCCCAATCCATGAAAGAAATTATGTGCTCATGAATATGAATATTTAAATTATAGGCATTGTAGAATGTCAGAGTATACTTTAATCTCTGCATTTCCAGGCTCAAAATCTGGAAGGATACTGCATTGCACAGAAGCACCTCTCCCCACTGTAATGATTTAAATTTCATATTCAGTTTTTCTACTTTTCACACCAGCTGAGCTGTAACCAGCCTCTCAGCAGCAGTGTCTCTGCAGAGAGGAGAGCGATCTTGTCTAGGAAATACGTGGGAACACCTCCATCCTTCCAGCTCTGCACTCTGAGAATGAGGGCCTGTGGCTAGCACTGGTTCCTCTGGCTGGGTAGGATGTTGGTGCTACATGTTGGTACTTGGGCATAACAATAGTGTTCTGGGAGTAAAGTATTCAAAGCTCTCAGTTCACTAAATTCTGGGTTGTTTTCCAGTATTCTGAACAGCAATGGGATAATTTCTGTAAAGTGCTTTTATTAATTCAAAATTGCATTGCAAAACAAACATTAAACAGTTCAAAGATTATTCTGTTTTTCCTTTGTTTTGTAGTTATACCCTAAAATGTCAAACACGGTCAGATTTTGGCAAAGTAACTATGGAGTTTGAGTTAGAAGTGTGTCAAGTCAGTAAACCTGAAGTAGTGGGTATCCGGCGACAACGGCTTAAGGGTGATGCCTGGGTCTACAAGAGACTGATGGAAGACATCTTATCTAGCTGCCAAGTGTGACCAGCTGATGCATGTGCTGAGAAAGCAGCAGTTTTGTACTGAGGCTTTAATCATAATTTTTGAGAAAGGTCTGTTCAGAAAAGTAGTTCTTTGTCACGTTCACAGCTGTGTTTGAAAAATCTGTCATCTTTCTTGGCTTTTTAACCATCCCTCTTTGTACATATGCCTTCTCTATGTTTCCTTTAATATCAAGTTTGTAATATGTTCTGCAACTGCAATTCTTCTGAAATAAAATTCTCTGAGTTGCTCCCCCTCTTGCTTATTTTTCACGTATGTGGGTTAAAACAGTATTGGTGTTTGTATGCTGAAGCTTATTTTGGTATGTCTTCAGTTATCAAGTACATGTGGTACAGAAATAGTCATTTGCATAATTCTCTTCTTGTCTCTGCTTAAGTAGGATTTATTGAGATCATTAACTAAGTCACAGCTGTGGTTCCTAGAGTTACACTATATGCTTAATGTTGTACAAAATAGGACTGTCTTCAATAAATGTGAAGTTAAGAGTGCTAGGATTTAAACTATGATCCCATATAAAACATTACTGTATCTCATTACAAAGCCTCAGTGACGCTTAACAAGTGTATGTACTTTCTGATGCTCTAGTGTTAAGTGATCATCAGATCGTTGTGTTAAGAGCAATAGCACCTTTGAACTGTTGTGCAAGGGGAAGGCATTTGTAACCCTGACTGTCTACAAGGAGTTCAGAGTGACACCTTTAACAGCACTGGGTGCAGAGCTTAAGCACTAGAAATAAAATTTGAAATGTGCAGAACTGGTAAGTACACATAAGAGTTGGTTTGGGTGTTAGGGTATCACCTTAGAAAAAGGTACATGTTGTCTGTTGTGTAGCAGTATTTATGCCTTTAGCCTTGCTTCAGTAGCAACCACACCGGGATAAATCCAAGCAGCAGCAGTCGGAAGATGTACGCTGAAGCCTTTCTCTATGCAAAGATTTCCAGTAATATCTAGACAAGTTGACAATGTGCTGCAGATTTTTCTTAATGTACATGAAGGCAACTGTGGCATATGCTGTATGCAAGCCCCACATTATTGCCCCTTAACTAAAGCCTGAGGCTCACTCATCGAAAGGTTGGGTAGGTGAGCAGTTGAGTGTTGTTACCTTGGACAGGTAAAGGAATAGGGATATTTTTAGTTGATTTTTTTTTTCAGGAAAAGGTAGAAAAGTTTGCAGGGGTATGTGGAAGGAGAGAGCTGCTGCTCCTTTAAGCATTTCTGGTTAAGAACCTTTTAGATGCAGAAGAAAAGAGGGACAGCATGAACAAGAACATGCAATGACACAAACCTGAGTGACAGATGGTAAGAGAGGCAGTAACGAGAACCAGACCTGGTCAGTCACATTAATTGATATGGGTGTGTGGAATGTGGTAATGTTCATTTTGGAAAGGTTATCTGATTGAGGACCTTGTCAAATGGGGTACTAAGGAAAAGGGGGAGGTCAGAAATAAAAAATAGAGGGATGCAGAAAGACAACGAACAAATGTGGTCAGTTGCAGTAGCGGATGGGCTCTCAAACCGCCACAACCCAGGACTTTGCAATGGGTGAAGCTGGAAGCCCGAGGGTCCAAGGATGTTGGAGGGGGTCAGTGGGACTGTGCCAACTGATGGTGCCGGCTGCTGGGGGGGGGCGAGTGTGTCCTCCCCAAACTGGGTGTGCGTGTGTATTCACTGTCAAACTTGAAACTGGACCAGCAGGTGAGTAGGGGACCCTGGGTCTGGCCAGGGGCTATCAGGTGGGCAGAGGGTCCATGCTGGTTTTGGGGTGACCACAAGTGTGGAGTGCCCATGGGACGTATGTGTGAGTGCTGCGTGTTTGCAGTGAGCACCGAGCTGGACCAGCCAGCGAGCAGGGGACCTGTGGCAGGGCTCAGAGGGCAGGAGTCTGGGCAGGGGTGCTGGGGGGATGTAGGGGCTGTGCTGGTGCTTGGGGGACCCGCCAAGTGTGCATGTGCTGGAAGAGGCAGCCACGCTTTTGATGTCCCTTAACTGCTAATATAGAAATGTATATGGTGATGCCCACACACTGCAGGAGATCTTACAAGTGGTATGTGACCAGCACATGAATCAAGGGTTTGTGTTGATAGAAGCATACCTAACCTATTGTTCTAACAAATTAGTGCTTAAAGCTTCATATCAGCACTTAAATACTTTCTGTACCTGACTGCTGTAGCTGCAATATTAGACTCCTGTTTGGTTTTTGGATGTTGAAATCTGAGTCTGTTAAATATCAGTTGGAAATCAGCTAAAAATACCAGCAGAGGAGCCGAGGGCTGTAGCTGATGCGTATCTGGAGCGCTGCAGTATTGTGCGAGCTCTGTTTTTTGCTCACTTGCTTGTTGTTTGAATACAAACTTTTCCTCAAGAATTTGGCTTCTGCCTGGAACTTGATCTGAATTGAAAAAAGGGTAGAAAGATGGAAGGGCTGATTGAACAAGCCATCTTGATAACAGCCTAGCTAATGAATAGCATGATATGTGTTTTAGATCACCAAACACAACTGCGAAGCCCAAGGGCTGAAGAATTGAAACACTCACTTGCTTTTGCATTCCTTGAGTTTTAATTTCAGGAATGACTACAGAAGTGTCCTGAGATACCTGAACTGCCACTGTTTAGAAGCACATTCTGTGTGCATATCTCCTCCCTGTGGTGACAAGACTGATGT
Organism: Fregata magnificens; assembly: GCA_013389945.1. Lineage (NCBI taxonomy): Eukaryota > Metazoa > Chordata > Aves > Suliformes > Fregatidae > Fregata > Fregata magnificens. Next base: position 11,137 of record WAAD01013635.1, on the reverse strand, counting down.
TATGAAAGGACAAACAGTAATTAAGATGTCTTGTTCCTTCCTTCTTTTTAAGCTAAAAACAACTGGGAGGTAATTGATTCAAGTTGTCTTACAAGCTCTGATGTGTGAAATAAGGTTCCTCTTCATAGGCTACCGTCCTGACTTTTTTTTGCTAATACTCCTTGCTGTGAGTGAATGACATCTGGGGATAGGAATCAGAGAATGGGCAAGAAGCAAGATTCATTTGTGCTTTTTTTTTAAACCAAACTGCTGCTATGCTATCAGTAATTTTTTTTACTGAGATTGCTGGAGGTCTATTTCAGCTGATCTCAGGTGGAACTCAGAGGGAAGCAAAACCAACGGTTAACAAACTAAGGAGCTGTGTGAATAATGAGGAACATGGGTTGTGTGTCAAGCCTGTGGAAGTCTCTGCACAGAGGAACACAAGGCCAGAAGGTTTGTCTTGCTTCCCTGCATTCAAACAACTCCTCTTGCAGGCAGACAGGTTGTATAAAGTCATGTGTATCCATCAGTCTTGAAATTAACTGGTACGCTACACCTAGGAGGCTGTCCTAACTTCATTCCCTTGGCTAGGAACCCCTTGTAGAGTCTAAACTTCATGTTCATTGTGCATGAATGTGTTCTTGGCACTACTGCTAAGACCCATAGAATCATTTAGGTTGGAAGAGACCTTTAAGATCATCAAGTCCAACCATTAACATAGCACTGCCAAGTCCACCACTAAACCACGTCCCTAAGCACCGCGTCTACACGTCTTTCAAACACCTCCAGGGATGGTGACTCAACCACTTCCCTGGGCAGCCTGTTCCAATGCTTGACAACCCTTTTGGGGAAGAAATTTTCCCTAATATCCAATCTAAACCTCCCCTGCCACAACTTGAGGCCATTTCCTCTCGTCCTATCTCTCCATGATGTCCAAGTATATGAGTAACCATGACTTACCAACATGTGTTTTGTAAGACTGAATGAGCCAAGATCTTAGGGCCTCTTCTTGGCTTTCCATTTCATCATCCTCGTGTCGAGTACTCCCCTGGCTGATCTTGGTTCATCTTCCTTTGAAAGCAGGTGACCAAATGGTCCCTATTCTTGCAAGTCCCTGTATGGATTTCATGCAATAGCAACACTCTTTGTCCTTTTCCTACCAGAACTGCTGTCCCTAGTACTTTATGCTATGGATATTCATGTTCTTTCCACTGCACATGTTCTCAGTTCCTCCCTTCTGTTCTTCTTCGTTCATCTCTGACTTAGTGCTATCAGCAAATTTCTGTAACTCCTTCTATAATTTGTGTCCAGGCCATGAATAAAGATATTTAACAAGAGCAGTCCCAGACCAATGCTTGAAAAATCTGCTAGAAGCTCTCCCCTCTTCAGCAGATCACCTTTCATCTCTTTGACTCCCTTATCTTTGTAATTCATGGAGTAATCCCTATCCTTCTCAGTGTAATCTATTTCCTATCTGTTGCAGTACCAAGTGCTCTTCAGAAGTGCAGATCAATTCTGCTATGTATTGTTTAGAAAACAAGTTCCCAAAGAAGGGCTGGACTACATTTGATATTTTATCAAAACTGTGTTGCATGTTGATTTCATTTTGCGGAACAGACAGCAGTGAACCCTTCCTGCTCTACCCCTACAACCCATCTGTTCACAGGTTTAAATTATTTTTCCATTCAAAGCTTGTTGTAAAGAGCCTTTTTAAGGCCCCTTTATGCTTTAAAATCATAACATGAAAAATATTTTTCATAGAGAATATCACCCTCTCATCTCTTTTCTTCTCCTTGCCTCTTTTCTTCAGAACTTGTCCTGCTGGACAGTTTTGCAGAGGAGCGGGCAGGTGGACAGTTTGGGTGCATAATAGGAAACCGATAGAGAAATTGCAACTGGCCTGTGCTAAGATTAAAAGAGATCTGTGTAATTTGAGCAGACAAAAATGGAATTAAATTTTGAGGAGAAGGGAAAATCAAAATGTGTACATATTGAAGTTAAGCTAGTTATTCAGTCTATAGAGTGAGATTTGGTATAGATGTAACACAAAGAAAAAAAGCACAGACTTGTTTTCCAGATTCGGTCAGGGTTGAGGCTATTAGTCTAATTGCTTGCCCTTTGTTTTACCTAATTAAAGTCAATATACTAACTGAGGGAATTACTGTTCTGACATCTGTAATTTATGAAAATTGTGAATAGTTGAAGAAACAAGCAGGAATGCCATATGGAAAGCTTATCAAATGTCTAAATGCCACCAACCTTTGTTGGGAGAGACAGATAACAAAATTTTAGTTGCTTCATTATAATATATTTGGCAGTAGATGCCAGTCCCTAAAGCTTTAACTTCTGGGTGCTTGAGAGCTATGATAGTAAACTGGCTTTGAAAAAGCTTTGCCTTATACTGTCCCATCCCCAAAGCCTGCTTAATGCCTGGGAGATGTTTTCCACCACCTCAAAACACCTCCATATGTTCACAGATGGGTTTTGCCATCCTTCTTCCCACATGGTGCTTCGGACCTTTGTGCAGGTGCAGGCATTGCTTGGGACTGCACAGTGCTTGTTTGTGATCCACACCGATCCAGTAACGATGGTAAAAGAAGAGACACCTCACTAACCAGTCTCTAGCTTCGTCTGACGGGTATGGAGGCACTTACAGACCAGATAATTGGGCGGATTCCTTTACGTTTTGAGCACAAGAGCAGGAGGGAGATCTTTCTCTTTGGGAGCAAAGGCGGCTAGCACCTCTCTCCAGGCTGTGCTCAGAGGAGCAGGTCGAGGGAGAGGACTTTTCGCCTCCCTGAGCACCACTGAGACCCCATCTGGAGCGCTGGGGGTCGGACAGGAGGACCTCCAGATTCTTTGTATTTCTATGAAATCCCAAGTACAGTGCTGATGAGCAAAGCAGGCAAAACACATTGTCCGGTTCCTGTTCTTTATTAACGCTGGCTTTCACTTCCAGGATAGCAGCACACTGCTCCAAGGTCTCCAGTACCTTCAGAACTGCGAAAGCCATCCAGCTCCACGTTAAGGCCCGCTTTGACCTGGTGCACAAATACATTTTTTTTGGTCAGATCTGCACGTTTAAGTGGACTTGAATGAAGTGACTTACCAAAAAACTCTCTTATCTCTGAAAACATGTTTTGCAGTGGTTAAAACTTCAACTAAGCCAATTTTCCCAATGTCAGGGATATTGGATAGACCATAGCAACTTATTCCGTATGTTCTAGGAGAAGAAGAAGGGAAGATTGTACTGTTTGATAACGCTGTCAGTTTGTGAACAACATACACAGCATAACTCATACAGGGGTTCACCAAGTTAAAAAATATATCAGGCAGACATTTATTTATTTTTGTCAGTCAGCTCTGGAGAAACCGTGTAGACTCAGGCACCCTGTGAACTGTTTCTTTGGTTTAACACAAGGGCTGTGCTTCATTAGAGAAAATAGAATAATCCACTGTCATTTTTGTTTTTATCATATTAGATTTTTGGCAGAGAATTTATTCAGTTTCCAATATATACTTATTTATGTGCTACTAACTAGCTTTTCTGCATTCCCTAGAGAGAGCTCCATTAAAACTCTTAATGTGACACCACATATTTTTAGTAGACTAGAAAATAGTTACAATTTTAATTTAAATTGAAATGACTGTGTAATGGCTGGACAAATCATTCTCAGATCCCTAGAGCTCTTAATTGTAATTCTCCATTGTTTCTATGCATAAATTTTCTTTTCAAGTGCTCATTCTGAAATACTTACTAATTTTTTTAATGTTCTGTACTCATTTAATAGTTTTTTATGGTTAACAAGTTCATGATTAAACTTTAATGTTAAATATAAATGGTGGAAACAATAAGCCTGTTCAAGTGTTGGGAAAATAAAGTGTGTTTATATTTTGAGATGACTTTAATTCAAGGAACTTCTTTTTGTGGAAGGAAAGGGAAGGAAAAAAAATGTCTTCCTGAGAGTAAAGGGCAGATTTCATTGTGTTTCCATAACAGAGGAGCAATAATCCTGCTTTAACGAGCATCTTTTCTTTAGCCCTTCCTACTGCATTGAGTCATCGTGACATAAAACAGACTAACCCCCCAAAAAGCAATCGAGTAGTTCTTCTCTTGCATCACTCACGTTCTGATTTGATTTGGGCTGCCCCAGGGGATGGGGAGGAAGGACCAAGGGGCAGCTTCTGCCTCCTGGGAGATGGGGGCCATCACGGCCTGAGACCCCCAAGGAAAGCTGTCTGCCCCTGCTTCACACAGGTTTACCTCGGTTTTCAAAGTCCATCTGAGACAGATACACCTGCAAAGCCCTGTCCTCAGCAGTAGCTCTTGGGGTTTGAGGTATCTTCATTGATCACAGCCCTGGAGAGGCTACGGTCTGCCTTTCTCCACCATTAGCACTATCTTTTCACCCATAGCAAGTTTTCCTTCCAAATGCATCCTGCCCCACAGCCTTGAGACCCTTCTCACCTGTATGACCTTCTTCCTCTTCCTCCCTGCCTGCTCCACCAGTTCTCCCTTTCTTCCAGAAGTCTTTGACCCTCTCAGTCCATGGCAGCTCCAAGCTCCTTTGCCTCCCACCCAAAGCCTCCTCCTGGAGTATGCTCTTGGCCTCCCTTCCCCAGGTGCTCATTACATCCCACATCCCCTCCGGGTCCTCTGCTGCTTCTCACGGAATTCAATTTCCCAGGCTCCCCTTCTCCCCTGCCCACACCCCTGGCCCATGCTTGAGTCTTCCGAAGTGATTGCCACCTTTCCTGAAGACAATACAGAGTGAGGTAATAACCATCCTTCCTAGTGCAAAATTCTCTTTTATCTGCTGGTAGGAAGAGAATTGGCTGTCTCAGACAAACTGTCGGCTTCAACAGCAAGATGAGGTTGAACCTTCAGATCATCATAAAACATCACCATCCCAAGTGTATTGGGTTTGCATGGCAAGGTTTTGATAGCAGGGGGGGCTAAAGGGGTGGCTTGTGTGAGAAGCTGCTAGAAGCCTCCCCCACGTCTGATAGAGCCCATTCCAGCTGGCTTCAAGACGGACCCGCCGCTGGCCAAGGCCAAGCCCATCAGCGATGGTGGTAGCACCTCTGGGATAACATCTTTAAGAAGGGGAAAAAACCTGCTGCACAACAACAGCCGGAGAGAGGAATGAGAATACGTGAGAGGAACAACCCTGCAGACACCAAGGTCAGGGAAGAAGGAGGGGGAGGCGGTGCTCCAGGCACCAGAGCAGAGATTCCCCTGCAGCCCGTGGTGAAGACCACGGTGAGGCAGGCTGTCCCCTGCAGCCCATGGAGGTCCATGGTGGAGCAGATATCCACCTGCAGCCCCGGGAGGACCCCACGCCGGAGCAGGTGGGTGCCTGAGGAGGCTGTGACCCCGTGGGAAGCCCGCGCTGGAGCAGGCTCCTGGCAGGACCTGCGGACCCATGGAGAGAGGAGCCCACGTTGGAGCAGGTTTGCTGGCAGGACTTGTGACCCCAGGGGGGACCCACGCTGGAGCAGTTGGTGAAGAACTTGCAGCCTGTGGGAAGGACCCGCGTTGGAGAAGTTAGTGGAGGACTGTCTCTTGTGGGAGGGACCCCACGCTGGAGCAGGGGAAGAGTGTGAGGAGGAAGGAGCGGCAGAGGCAATGTGATAAACTGACCACAACCTGCGTTCCCCATCCTCCTGCACCGCTGCAGGGGAGGAGGTAGACAAATTGGGAGTGAAGCTGAGCCCAGGAAGAAGGGAGGGGTGGGGGAAGGTGTTTCTCGGGTTTTATTTCTCATTACCCTGCTCTGATTTGATTGGCAATAAATTCAATTTCCCCAAGTCGAGTCATTTTTGCCCATGGTGGTAATTGGTGAGTGATCTTTGTCTCATCTTTATCTTGACCCCATCATATTTTCTCTTCCCTGTCCAGCTGAGGAGGGGAGTGACAAAGCAGGTGGGTGGGCAGCTGGTGGCCAGCCAAGGTCAGCCCACCACACCAAGGAAGAGCTATGAGTCGTAAGAAGCTGCAAAAAGAACTATGAATCACAAGAAGCTGTAAAAAGAAAATCTAATACCCCAAGATTCCCTACAATTCCCGTGTCACGCTGCTGATGCTGGGCAATTTTTCTCATAAAACCATGTGTGGACACCATTGCCTACCCAGGGCAGGATGCAGCTTGCTCATATGCATGGGAGATGAACACCAGTGGAACTGGTGAGGTGAGGTACAGCAGCAGATTTGGGACCTCCAGGACTGGGACCTCTCTCAGCCTGTATCAGGCCTCTCCCTGCAGTGGGGGAGCTGGGTCTCCATGCAAATATCTGGCCAGAGGAAGGATGCCCCATGTTCGGGCTCGCTGAAGGTGCCTGTCAGCATGGGGCAGGGAGCTCACGGGGCTTGGGAAACACCAGGAAAGTTCTAAGGAGTTTCACGAGCTTGAGGAGGAGTATAGGAGCAAGCACAGAAACTGGCACAAACATATAAAGACGCCCCTGCAGCAGAAGGAAAAGCAATATACCTTTTCTCAGGGTGAGAGATGATCAAGATTTGCCTTGCAAAATGGTGCTAGCAATTGTGAGAATTAAATTTTCATTTGCAATGTGAAATTCCCCATCAAAACTGGTTTTCTTGAAAATCTTTAGCAATCTGGGAAAGGAGGAAGTAATGGAAAACGTTCAGCCTTGCTCCAGTAGTCATTTTCAGGGTTTCGGCTTCATAGGCCAGCTGGGAAAATGTGACTGAGTTGCGAGATGTGTTGGCTAGCAAGGGGAAATTTAGCTAAGATAAAGCAAAGCTCCCAGATGGGGAACAGTAAAGTGGCTTCCTGCTGGTAGCAGCATCTTCATTTTGAAACACGGAGGTATGCAGTCAGATCTTCCAAACTCTCTCAGTACCACTGTGCAGTGTTACTTTACAGCCTCCTAATGCAAATGTTCAGGGTAAAACAGGTTTTCTTTTAATTAAAACCTCAGCAGTTAGAAACACATCCATTTTTAATTAATTGTGTAGTAATAGATTTTCAGTTTTGTTTAACTTGTGGGATAAAAAAGAGCTTTAACATTAGGATCTGGGCTGCTTAGGTAAAAACCTGTTTGGTACACACCTATGTAAGAAAGAAGTAAAGCAAAACAGAACACCACTACACAGGTGTACTCGGTTTTAGAGAAAAAGTCTCATGAAAGGGGATTGCTGGGTACATATGGAAAGGAAAGGGAAGCTGAACTAAGAGGGGGCCTGATGGGGTGTCAGGGGGTCCTGACCCACTGCAGCGTGGGAGTCAGATGAGTGGCCTCAGATGCACACGCCCCGAAGGGCAGCAGCGTGTGCAGCAGGGCACACGGTCCAGTGCAGGATGCTGGACCCAGGGTCAGAAGTGGGGACACCCCTCCCATCACCTCGTGGGAACTTGTGCTAGAGAGGAGGTTTTGGGGGGCTTCTGCCTCACTTGAGGGCTGACAGGCATTTTAGGAAAGGTGGGTGGAGAAGGGGGTGCCCTGTAGCTGGGAGAAGGCTCCTGCTTTTCTGATCCCTGGTGCCGTGCACCACCCTCTGCTCTCCCCCACTGCAGGCGCCGGCTTGGGAGGAAAAGGCTAGTGCTGCTGCTGGGGACAGCCAGGCTGGTGAGGGTCCCCGGGGCTGTGGAGAGAGGGTGCTGCTGGCAGGTGAGCTGACCCTGGGGGCAGACAGCTGGGAAGGGGCCAGCAGTCCCTCTGGCAGTGACGGTGCTTTGGCCCAACACCGCACACGTGGTCCTGCCTGGGCTCAGCACTCACCCACTCAAATCGCGAGGGGTCTCTGGGCATCTGAACTGGGAGACGGGAAAGAAACTGCAAATGCACTCAAGGTGCAGAGCAGGTAATTTCAGTATCCTCAAACCCGGAATCCTTGGCCTCTAATGCTGTGAGCCCGTGGCCACCCAGCCATGCTGTTGTGTGGGCTGCAACCAGCAGAGCTGCCAAGAGCTAGTGTAAGGATGGGGCTCAGGCACATGGTTATTAACTCTGAGCTCACACCTGTCCCTGCTAAGCCTGGGGATGGTGGCAGTGGCAGGGGACGCAGCCTGCACACTGGTCGTGTGGGCTCTGGTGGGACAGAGGGGGACCAAGTGATGCGGCAAGCAGCGGTGAGCAGGTTTGCAGGTCACAGGGCTCCTGTGACTAGGAGCCAGCGCAGATCATTCTGGGTGGACACACAACATGATTCTTCTTGACTTTGTTTTCAGGGTCAAGGGAGATATCTTGTTCAACCTGAAGTGAAATGCATATCCTGACCTCCAGACAGGTCTCCCTCCGCAAGGAGCTGATGCAGTAGCAGGGGAAGAGAAGCCATTTCAATATACCTACAGTGGATGATTTAAAAAAACCACAAGTCAAATCATCCTAACATTTAAAAGAACACCCCTCTGCAACAGTGCTCCTTGCAGACACACACCGGCTCCGGAGACAGCTGCGACCTCCGTGGAGGGCAGAGGGGGTGGCAGGTCTCCCTCTTGGAGATGCTGCTGCTGGGGGCCAACACGTCACGGGCTGCCAGGGATGGTGCCTCGGTCACCCAGGTTGTTTTCAAGTCTCACGTCCCTGTGTGTGTGGCTTTTTCCAATGCACTGTGACTTTGCAACTTTGACTGGATTTTAGGCTCTATAGTCAACTTTTCTTCCTTTTTTCCTTTTTTCCTATGGTTTTTCTGCAAGTTCATGAACTCAAGGATCAGAGGGGTATCACCATCCCTTCCCGTGTTCCTGAGTTGGACATCTCACAAAAAACTGAGGTGGCTGAGGCTCATGAGCTGTAAATCATTACTTAGTGGGAGAATATTGAGATAAAATCTTAATAAAGTGATTGCCATCTTGCTATACTCTTCCTTGGACATCCCATACTGGGCACAGACAGATGGGCTGAATGGGCCTGCATGGCTGCTCTTATTTTCTTCCTTTGCTGGGAGAAATTATTCTAACTACTTTTCATGTATACAGTTTCACTTAGCAATGGTCTTAGAGAAAAAGCTAATTTCTTCTTAAAAAGACAAACTCAAGAGCTTTTACAACCCCCACACAAAGTGTAAGAAGACTGGCCAGTGAGTTTTTGGTGTATCAAAAGGAATTGATTAAACTTGATATCAAGGATTGTGTAAGGTAGATTAATTAAATTGATTAAGTAGGGCTCAGGTGGTCATGAGCAGGTCACGATGATCTCTGGGTTGCTGCTGGCATGCCAAGGTTTATTAAAATGATAAAGTTACAAAAGAAGAAGATCCTGCTTACTATGCACAGAAGAGAAAGAAAGAAAAAAAGGTTAATCAACAAATCATAATCATATAAATGAGCACAAGCTCATCCTGAAAAGCAATTACTTTTCTGGGCAATTTCATTCAACAATGGTAGGTTGTGCTCTTGAATCGCGTCTCTAGCAGAGACACAATTAGCACCAAGATGGCCTCATTATGTCCTATCAAATGTAAACAAAATAAAAAAAAATCCCTTGCAAATACATCTTGTTTGGTGATTTTCATGTATTAATACATTTTATGTTAATTTAATCATAGAATGGATCTTTAAGGATATGCCTTGTAAATAATTAGTAGAACTCCATTTAACAGCAGTGTGCCAGACCTTTCCCCCAAAGGATGCCAGGCAGTATGTTGTATTTTCTGCAACCAGCTATCTGAATATTGCTCTGGATGCAGCTTCTCTAATCTCAGTGTTGAGCCCGCTGCTGAAAGGAGCCAACCAGGACGTTGTCAAATTTGAAGTTACAATGGATTTACATTTTTCGTAGGGTTTTGCACTTTCAACAAGAGAAAATCAGCATCTCTGTGTGCTCTGCCCCTTCCTGGCCAGTCAGACCACACTGCCTCAGAGGTGTGAGAGATGCCCGTCCCCCGCCATGGCCTTCTCCCCACTGAGCACGAGCTGGGAAAGCTCGAGGCCGGAGCTGCTCCTGGTCACCTGGGGACCACTGCAGTGTGCGGCGAGACAAGGGATGACCATGCACACCTCCTGCTCCTCCAAAAGGCCTCCACCGCTCTGCTGGCTGTGGTTCTGAAAGCACATCTGTCACCACTGGCTCTTTTCTAACATCTCCCGGCAGCCCATGGCTTGTGATTTCTCCCGAGGCTGAGGGTGCAGCACCAGGTAGCGGCATCCCATGGCCTCACTGGCACAGGGGCTGATGGCCCTGGGGGGCTGAGATCAGGTCCCAGGCCACAAGCAGGGTTTGGGGTGGGCTTCATGGGGGGCTGCTAGGGGCTGCGAGTGCCCTCAGGGCCTTGACACGGAGCTCTCCTGTGAGCAGGACCACATGTGCCCGAGATTCCTTTTCAGAGCTTTTCTCCTGTCTGTATTATATCTTGCTTTTTTCCCTCCTTTCGCCTTTCGCCTCAGCATTCCCCCTCAGAGGCATCTCTCTCCTGGCACTGCGGGAAGCCCTCTGCAGCACTGAGTACTTGTGCAAACCTTTCCACTCTCGCCACCACCTTGCCCTTTGCACGGAGCCGGTCAGGCTCTGGGTGACCCTGCTTGAGCCAGGGGGTTGGAATGGGCCATCTCCAGGTGTCTCCTCCAACTTCCAGCATTCTCAGACCCTGCCCTGGATTTTCACGGAAAGAGCAATTTAGGCGAGTTTTCACCTTTTTCTACAAGACAGGCCATAACACGACTTGGATTTCTAAGGCAAAGGACAAACCTTGATCCAGACAGGAACAGGGCAGCTTGTGGGTAACTGAGACTGCTGACAGAAAGCATATGTTTACAACACTTGATAGCTCTATGACAGCAATGGTTTTTTTTCCCCAAAACAAAGTATGATCAAGTATAATGAAAAACCTGAAAATGTGGGACAGAAACCAGGAGCCGCTCCATGTCCTGTGTTCCTGGACACACACACATTTGTGCTGTTGACTGTTGACATGTGTTAGCTTTTATTACTATGGGCCTTATTTGGAAGCTGTTCAAACATTTTCAGTGAGGTCTGGATGGGAATTTGTTACTATGCCCTGGCTAAGCTTGTTGAAGCAAGAGTGCCCATTTCTGTCACGATGCCGTGAGTGCATTCATTTTTCTGTCCTAACCTCTGGTGCAACACAAAGGCATGTTTGCTATTTAGAATCATAGAATCGTTTAGGCTGGAAAAGACTTTTAAGATCGTCAAGCCCAACCATTAACATAGCACTGCCAAGTCCACCACT
>WAAD01013634.1:11024-35122 GCA_013389945.1 Fregata magnificens | reverse complement strand
CTACTGGACTGTTTACAGAACTGTACTCCTAGTTCTCACCTTAAAAATTTTCAATATTTTTACTTCCAAACCTTTTCTGCCCTACCTCTCTACTCACAACTCCTATTGTCTTAGAACTCTGTCCACCCTAGAGTTAATCACTACAAATAGCTCAGGTGCTGATAGCAGACAAACTGCCTCAGCATCTTCCCTCCCTACACAGGTTAAACAGACCTGCCTCCCAGCTTCATAAATCCATTCATAGGTTGCTTCCAATACTGGAGATACTTCACCTGATTCTAGCTGGGGCAGCTCTCCGGTTACTCCTGATATATCGACAACTTCAAAAATCCATATTTCCCATTTTAGGATTTCAGTGACCAGCATATTAGGAGTAAAATGTTCACAGTACCAATTCAGGGGTAACGACCCAGCTAAAGCAGTCACAGAAGTTGAGGTATGAAGCCACTGAAACACCAACAGATCAGAATCTTAGACCTTATGCCTCAAAGCAGTCTAAAGCCTATAGCAGAAAAAGGAAGAGGGATTAACTCAGATACAAAAATAAGTTGTGTAAACTAAGTAGGTGTTCCCTGAATAAATCAATAAGAGAGCATTTTTAAGAGGCAAGAATATAATCTAAACAAAGCCCAATTTGTTAGCCAGCTTTTGCTGTCCTGGCACTCCAAACTGCCAGCTGCAGTTCTGTCACTCACAGGTACTTCAGCATGAGAACTACACTAACCAGTCACCGTGCCCAGAACACAGCCAAGTGAAACATACTGAACAGTGCAATATACAGTTTATTATCTGGCTTTGCAAAGTCTGAAACTGAAAACAGCAATCACTTTTTAATTAAGGGATAGTTTAAGAACTTGACATTGGGACGGTCTGTACATAAAGTTCGTGAGGATCTGAACAAAGTCATCTCCTTTGAGACATTTGTGTGCTTAAAAAATTATCCTTGTAACATGCACAAATTGAGTGATGGTGGTTTGCAGGTTTTTGTATTATAAAAGCCCCACACACTACAACAGATACTTACTATGGTTGACCTCATACCAGTACTGTTAGTTTATGGGGGTTTATGCCTCTAAAAATAAAAAAAGAGTCAAGAGATTAAAGTGAATTTGCTTAACTCCTTATGTCCGTAACTTTTCGAAATTCGCATGAAAGGATTCCAACACTTTTTCCATAATAATCACCAATATTTGAGCACATCAGACTGCACAATATTTAAAGTGAAGATGGATTGAGGATAGGAGATCACCTTTTTTGCCACAATTTGGTTTATTGGTTTACAGCTTATCTTAATAATGATTGAAGTAAAGGGTTTTTAAAGTTTTTAAAATGTAGGTACTGAGTTCTGGTGGTCCCGTTCCCTCCCCAGCCTTGTTTGAGCAGCTGACTGAGAAAGTCCCTCTTTGGATGATCAAGCAGTACCTTTTTTTGAGAGAGGGATGCACAGAGTAAGAGAGATCCACATACATGGACTGCATGTACTATACAGTACATTAATTTAATCCTTCATTTCTTTGCGCTACTTTTCCCATTTGGGTAACATCATGGCTGACAGCAGAAGCAAGAGCACACTTATCACAAATCCATGTGTAGTTATCTACTTTTACAAAGCACATAGAAAAAAATGTGCAAATAGCATTATACATACTAAGGTATCTATTAACAGAAAGATTTTAATATAAGAACTCACAAATGCAGCGGGGGGAGATATAATCCCGCAAAGACAAATTGTAAAATGAATACAAGGAATATCAAACATACACATTGTCTTTTAAATAGTTGTTCTTGGTTACTTTGTACAATAATATGACTCAATTAGCCAGGCCAACTCAAATGGTACCACATTATCTGGAATTATGAGATAAAAAACTGAAAGGGGTTTCTTTTTTCTGTTGTTGTTTTGCTCAATTTTTATTGCTTTATTATTGATACAAGTTGCTTTAAATCACTGGGTTGACAGACATTCCTTTTCTACCCCCGACAATAAATCACACAGGTAGCTGGGCATAGTCCAGCCAACCATTTGGAAGAGAAACATAACCGTACAAATCTCAGCCTGATCTGTTCATTTTAATTTCAATGATACCAGAACAACAGCATCTGCATGCAGCAGTAGTTTGTTTTTAGAGCGTAACATGAGAAACAAGTCACAGCACAGCCTGTTTGAGCTGATATTGCTTCAAGGGATTATTTTCAGGCTGGCATTGTTATTTGTGGTGACTTCAAAGCCTCAGCATGCACCTGCGCACTCTTGAACAATGACTTGGGAAGCGTCCCAAGCTTCATATGGCAAGAAGCATGTAACTAATTTTTGTACCAGGACAACAGCTACTGGTTAAGAAGAGCCAGCAGTTTTCTTTTCTTTCATCAATGGAACCTAGCAGACAAGCCCGTAAACAAACACCTCTAATGGCTTCCAGCATGATACTGCTGTAAGAATGCATTGGAGTCAAGTACAAGAGTGAGATTTTACGTTAGCTATACCAGTGACAACTGATACTTACCACTGGTAAGTCACTTTTGCCAAAATTTCTCAGAACCATCCACTCAAATAGAGGTGTCCAGAATTAAACGTGCAGTTAGACTCACAGTGGACTCAAGTTTTAAGAATGGCAGGCACTCACTTGTTCCTCACTTCGATTTAATCCTGAAGTACGTGAAAACATTATACATAATACATCACTTGAGCAGTAAGGGCGAGACAGTATAGAACATACTGACACAGAATGGGAAGACAGACATAATTAAGCCTTGCTCACTGCCACCAAGCTTTTTGGTTAATTTATTATGAAGGAACTGATACAGTTAGTTGTGACTCATGCTAGAGAATAATGTTTGCTTTATGACTAGTCTAATAGAAACATTCAGCCTTGTAAAAATATTTTCTAGTCTGGTTTAACGAAGAACTCCAAATATTTAGTTTAAAAATAACACTTTGGGAAGTCCTGTGCGTACACACAACTCAGTGGACAATTAACTTGCGTGTACCAAGGAGCATACATACGTAACACCTTCTATGTAGGCAAATCTAAGTGTCATTTTCCAAGCGGTTTGTGCCACAGTGATTTTTACCTAGTTGCAAGAATAAGCTATTTCAGATTCTGCCATCCATTGCCATTTTTGCCACCAACTTTTTTTAAACTGAAGACACACATTTAACAGAATCGCAGTGAAGGTCAAGTTTTCTATTATGTACCTACCTTGTATGAAGCTTGAATTCTTCTGTTTAAATCCAGCTATTACAGTAGTGCTGGCCCTATGTTTCACATTCAGCTCTATAGGACACTCCATCAGCGATCTTTTCTAGCAGTGTCATCATTTTCTCCTGGAGCTTAAAATTATGCTGTCAAGTTATGAAAAATGAAAGAGGCTTTCACAATCCAACTTTTCCACAGCTATTTTCCCAATCTGGGATTCCTATCCAGATTTATTTTCACTTAATACAGGAAATTTCCTCTCAGCATATCCAAACATAAGTAATGTCACCAGCTGCAAAAGGTGTTAAGATTACGTTCAAGCAGAGGGAGCAGCAGCAGCATGGGAAGGAATGCCCTAAGGCAACTGCACTAAGAGCTTGTCCCAATCCATTAAACACTAGTGGAGGTGGCTTCTTTCCTAAGAAATGAAAGCTCCAGGCTACAGTTCACCTTCAAATTCATAGATACAGACTAACGTACATTATGATCACAAGTTGTTTTTTTTTTTTACTGCATCCAGTCAGTATAACCCTTTCTGGGTACCATGATGTAGCCACAGAGGAGTCACGTGAAGGTGATGCCAGCCCACATATAGATACGTATACTGAAGACCACAGGGCACAGTTTTAGCTGTCTGTTTCTATAGAACATCAAACAGCTGACCTGTTTCTACAGTATTCATTCACAACTACACTCCTACATCTAGTAGTAGCAGTAGTCAGATATGCTAATGCTTAGGGCAGGTAACTGGGAGATTTGGCTTACTATTTATCCGTTATCTGACTGTTTTGGGTCTGATCTCCTAGAATTGCTCACTTATCTTTCCCCATCTCTGGTGTGGGGGAAAATTCAAGAATGATATAATCTTTAGTGTTTTTCATTGCATTTCATTTACTGATCTCAAATTCATTTTTAATTTGCCTATGGCAATATATAATGGAAAGGGTTTTAGCCTTATTTTTTTCCCCACCAATCTCTCCTTTTATATCAGAATTTTTTTTTTTTAAATAATACCAAAAAAAGCCATATTCACTACAGCACAGGTAATCTGACCAATAAAACAGACAATGTGATAGAGCAAGAAGCTACAATATTTATATAGTCTCACATTATATTTCTCCACTGAAATCCATACAGACATGAATCCGGCTCAAGTGACACACTGTGTACTCATCAAGGTGATATTGTCTTTATAAATCAGGCATATAGTGACCTTCTCAAGCAGTGTGGAAAATGTGGCAGACATAGTATTAGATGAGTTATGAATCTGACAATTTATCCATGTTTATCTGTGCAAAAAGGAGAGTTTATTTTTTATTATATAAAATAGATCTGAGAACTTCATTAGATCATCCCACCAAAACTGAACATCAAGTTTATATTACAGTCTATGAAGCACACAACAGCTGGTAATGATCAAAAACATTTTACCTTGGAGCTCTTTCATAGGGAGTTTCAAAATTAGCCATTCAGAATAAAAAGCTAAGCCTGCCATATTTGACCAAAATATACAGCTTATAAACACTCAAGAATGACCATGTGCAGAAGTAAAAATCAATTTTAGAAAAATTCAGAAGATAAAGGGATGATATATACATCCTGAAACTCTACATATAGATATATCCCATTACAGAGAAAGGCAAATAAATATGAAAACAATGAAATTGCAGTAAATTGTGTTAAAACACAACCACTAGATGTTTTCATTTAATTTCTACACCACTGGTTCCAAAATAGCACCACGACACCCACCTAAACATTTTGCCCAATCCTAATTGAAACACTACTACCCATTTGCTCTGGAGTAACTACAAGTTGAGCACAAAAGCAGCTTGCTAAAGCTGTACCTGAGCAAGGCAATGATGAAGATGGTTAGCAACAAAGTAATTTGATCAGTGCCAGAAAGACAACAAGTTGAGTCCACTTGTTACAGTCAAGCTAAACAGGCAGCAGACAGCCCTACCTGCACAGGACAGGACAGCCCAGCAGAGTCAATAATAAAAATCCCATTCTCATCTTTGATTAGCAAGACAACACCAAAGACAAACTTTGCTCATGCCAGAGCTGGTACATACTTGAAAGTGGTAGCCCTCTGATGAAATGGATTTCCAAATCAATTGGTTTTCATTAGTATCTGGACATTCTGATTAAGTTAAAGAGCATTTAATTCAGTGACAAATGAGTTTAGTTGAATCCTTGCCCCCTCCCACAGAAGATGCATTTATCCATTTTTTTCCTCTTTCACAAGGACCTACTCCTCCCCCGTTATTCATCGTTCTGGACTATGAGAAATAAGTAATTCCCAGAATTACAATAAAGACTGGTTTTGAACACATTTTCCCATTCCCTAGCTTAAACTCAGAAATCAGTTTCCTTGCCGATATATCTAACAAGCAAAGCACCCTGGAGTAACACCTTCCAAAATCCTGAGCTCCCAATCGAACCAAATTTGAAGGCATTGACTCTTCTGTTCCATTTCTGCAGTAAAAAGGAAATACTGACATGGCTTGCTATTTAAGGAGCATTGCCCACTCAAGTCACACTGATTTTGTAGCAACCTGTGGGTGTTCAAATCTCAAGAGTATCTTACTCCACTTTTCTTCAATTCAGATTTTATGTTGTAGCCTTGCAGATTATCTGCAACCAGAACGGTTTCAAACCAGATGCATTTGTTTCTCACATATCAAAATCCCCTATTCCTCCTGAAACATCCATAAAGAAATAGAACCAGGGAGAAACTACACTGCCCTGCCCAACTACTGGTCTGGTTCTAAATGGTCTGAATCTTCTCAGCACCTTTTAAATGCATCTGCATTTGGACTAACACCTACCTTTTGCAGGTTTAGCATGTGGCATAAATATTATATGATGTGAAACAGACAGGTCTGCCAGTTTTGAAAATCTAAGCTCATAACATGGATTCACATTCTTCCTGAGAGCGATTAAAATCTGCAGATACACTCAGCTTCACTAATCCAAGTCTGTGGAAGAAATGCTAATGCAAATTCCAGTATATACATCCACACTTCAGTTCTGCCTTCATTGACTGTTTGATTGGTAATTAAGGCATATATTTGGTTCCAGAGATACAGAAAAAAACTCAAATCCCAAAGGAAGCCGTCAAATCTGAGCCCAAGGTTATTAATCATACTGCCTCTAATTGTATATAAAGTATCTTTACTCCCTTCAAAATGGTTTTTTTTTAAATATTATGGGATTTAAATATGTCACAATATTCTGGATATCTTGATTAGATCTCCTTTAATATACTGCCTCCGAATAATTCGTAATTTATTTAACACCACTATAAATCTCACAGAAATGAAGAACTCTTACTAATCATTAAGATTAAGCAGAATTTTTAGCCTGACTAGACTAGCAACAAAATTTGATAAGGGGAATTTTTCTCCTTAAACAGTGCTTTTTACTGTCTTCTTGTAATTAAAGTTTCAACCAACGTCCCATTAGGCTGATACTGATCCCCCCTGTGAAACAGACAGACCCTCAAGTCTTCACATTTTCAGAGTTAAGTCTCACTGGTAACTAGCATCTGGGAAGGCTTTGACTAAATCAAGTGAGAACTCAGTAAGATTAAAAGCCTAAAGAATTTTGCTCCTCATTGACATTTTAAAAATTTTCTACATCATCCCCCTGATCCAGCAAGATCACATGCCCTCACAAAACACCACACAGGCTACTTTACAGGGTTGACTGCAAGGGAAGGTAGGGTACAGTGGCTGTAGGTGCCAATTTCAAGTCAGGTAGCCAAAGTGCGTTAAAGCTCACTATAGATGTCTTCCCTCATTCAGTGGTCCCTCAATATTAGGGCATTAAAAAAAACCAGTACAGTAAAGGTCAGGGAAGGCACAGAACCTGCGCCAAGCAGGAAGCCAGCTACAGGGCAAAAGGAAAGGAAGGACTACGCAGAACCCCTGGATGGGGGAAGAACTGGCTTGGGAGAAGCACTAGAGGATCCGCGGAAGGGAGAACACACTACCTACACACTTGGGCAGCTGGGCCAGGACTGGTTCTGCAACGGAACTGCTTTATATGCATTCCTCTCACCTGCAGAAGCTGCAGCAGGAGCATTCTTGCTTCTTTTATAGCTTCTATGCCCCTCAGATCTTCATAGTCATTCCACAAATGTCCCTACTTTAGTAAAAGCCACCCTCCTGCCTCTGGCAAGAGCACTTCCAAGTTTTCTTTTCCAAACTATGATCATACATGTTCTCCATGGGCCTTCACCCATTTGTCACCTTTCGATCCTGGCTTTCACAGCTTCTCCTCTGTGTTACTGTGCTGGTTTTGGCTGGAATAGACTTAATTTTCTTCACAGTAGCTAGTCTGAGGCTGTGTTCTGGATTTGTGCTGAAAACAGTGTTGGTAATACAGGGGTGTTTTTGTTACTGCTGAGCAGTGCTTACACAGAGTCAAGGCCTTTTCTGCTTCTCACACCACCCCACCAGCGAGTAGGCTGGGAGTGCACAAGAAGTTGGGAGGGGACACAGCTGGGACAGCTGACCCCAACTAACCAAAGGGATATTCCATACCATACAGTGTCATGCTCAGCATATAAAGTTGGGGGAAGAAGGAGGAAGGGGGGGACGTTTGCCATTACGGCATTTTGTCTTCCCAAGTAACCATTACACATGATGGAGCCCTGCTTTCCTGGAGATGGCTGAATACCTGCCTGCCGATGGGAAGGAGTGAATGAAATTGTTTTGCTTTGTTTGTATGTTTTTTTCNGATTAAACCACAACAGTTACCCTTACAGTTCCTATAAGAGTCTCTCCCTTAGTCCTTCCCCATGCCCTCGATCAACGTGCCAGACTGCAAGACCCAATTCAGGCTTTCAGACTCTCTCCCTCATGGTAATAACATTTTAGAACTCACCGGACTACTGGTCTACTAGATCACCCAAATCATCTTCCTCCATTCCCTATTTCATTGAGTTTCTCCCCCTTACAGCTTATCTGTAGTTACTAAGCATAGATATTTGCATATCTATAAATAAGCATATATTTGCCATCTTCCAAGTCATGCTTACACATCCTGAGGAAGCTCAACTCAAAATCCCTCTTCCCAATACTTGCTTCTCTCCACAAATCCAGAAGACTAGCCTACAAATGAAAGCATTGGGAAGAAGGGAAGATGTACTGAAAGGCTAAATGGATAATCAAAGCCTCAAACTCACAACATAGACGAGGTCAGTCTTGTGTACCCATCAAGGTCTTTAACCGTATTAAAGACAGTTGTACAGTCCATCCGGAGGTATAGGCAGTCAATGCCAGAGATGCTATTTCTTTAATTAAGAAAGGGATCCCCAGACACAGGCAATGAAAGTCTTGCTGTTACCTTAAATAAGCGCAATAGCTCAGTGCACGACTTTTTTTTTTTTAAGCTTTTACTAAACACACCTCAAAACAAGCATTAACTTTGATCAAAGACAGCTCATAAGCATTACAATAAGAAGGACACTGTACCTTTTACCATACCGTAACAGTGTGAGATCTTATGATATTTACCATAAAACAGAAACAACGGTATATATAGCATTTGATCAGCTCCAGAGTTCACCAATACCAGTTTTGCGTGTAAGTTTTTTTCAGCTCCAAAAAACTGAAAAAACTAACAGCATTGTAGCACAGCAAGTGAAGACAAAGGGAAAGTAAATCAAAGCGCCAAATGGAGAAGAGGTACAAATCCACACATACCAGCTCTGCATTCAAAGTTATCTTCCTGCGTAGAGAAAGGTTTTCCTTTTCATTCCCCTCTGAAGCATTCCATATAGTTCAGTGCCAAAGGCAAGATCTCATACTCAGAAGAACAACCCTGATGTTCTATGGGAAGTCTTACGTAGCTTGTCCCAGTATATTTCTCTTGCATCCTACTGCCTGCCTGTAGCCTTCAAGAATAAGGACATTTTATTAACTACGTAAGTGATCTGGTGACAGAAAGGTATAAACTATTCATGCAAAACATCTTGCTGCAGTTTTAATATCTTCAGACTCCCGTGTTCCAGTTTTGGGGAAGTTAAGGTATCTTAGTGCAAAAAAAAAAAAAAAAAAAAGATTTTAAGATCTAATTAAATTCCTTAACCAAAAGTATTTAAGCTATAACACTTCATGCTAAAGGTACTTAATAGACCTATTATCCAAGAAAAGGGTTTTGTTTGTTTGTTTTAAATAAAGTCTGTTCTTTCAGAAAGACATGAATGAAAGAAGATGCTGCCTTCATTTAGAACTACAATGCTAAGCACAAGAAGCTTAAGTAACTCTCGATCACAGAATGCTGAACTACTTCAAAGATCAAGTTACTACAGCGAGGATCATTTGAAGTAGAATTGATAATGTAATAAGAAGGTAAGCAGCTCAATTAGTTCTCCAAAGATAAAAATTGTCACAATGGAGTTTGTCCAAGATCAAAAGTCTCAAACCTATCTAGGGGCACGAAGGCAAAAGCCATCCCAGCAAGAAACTACTTGTTTCTCTGTGGCCAGAATATCCCTCTAAAGAAGTGTCACTGTCCCCAGCATGCCCGTCTGCCTGCCCCCCCCTCCCCCCCAGTACAGCAGTTCTTATACACCACACAGCATTTCACCAGAATGTCAGTGAAAACGTCAGAGAAGTTTTGCAAGTGGCCATTGATGGCGCAAGGCCACTTGAACAATGAATTTATTGTAAATAAGAAAATGGTCACACAAATTTAGTATCCAAGCTATTGCTCGGACTTAAACTGTCATTAATCTTTTGCAAGACGCTGTAAATGGATGCATGGGAAGTCTGTCAGAGCTTTTTATAACTTGAGAATCAACACTTCATGAGACAGATTAAAAATACTGGCAATTAACCACAACAGTGACATGGTACACTCTAGTCAACTAGTAGTCAGCTCTGTGTTTGACCACTGATGTTTTCAAGTACCACATAAATCCAGTTTAGAATGGTCAGAAAGAAGAACAAACTAAACCTTCCTATTTCTCAATAGGAGGTACATACTCAGTCCTCCCGGATGCATCTCTCAAAATGCATTACCATCTTCCTACTACAATCTTTTACTCTTCTATCATTCAACCTTATGAAACAAAAGGCCCATCTGAAATAAGAACAAGAAGATGCACCTGACAAATTAAGATATTTTATTTACCCATACAGAACTTGCCGCATTGTAAGACAGCTACTACCTTAGCATGCTGTCCTGTCATTTCCACTTAATTCTTGCCATAACACTCCAGTGTCTGTTACTTTACCTAGTTGTGATACTAACAACTATGTTTCCCCTCAGCCATAGATTGTTTAAATATCTGTCTTGGAGGAGGTGGCCTTTCCTTTGAAAACTGGAAACATTAGTTCGCATCTCAAGCAATAGTGATAACCAAGTTTAAGAAGAAAGAGAAAAAAAACCCAAAACTTACCCATCATAAGCTTTCCCAATGGTTTTGAAAGATCTGGCAGCTGCCCAAGAGGGAAAAATTGTCCCAATAATAGAGGCTGTGCTCCTGGAAAATGTCATTTCTAAAACTGTTGATCATTAGCAAAACACCATAGATCAGGATCTTTTTAACCAGCAGCACTAGAATAACTCGAGAGGGTGACTAAAGCCAGTGAACAGGGTTTTCCCCATAATTACTGAAAAATGAAACTAATTTCTTTTCACCCTGGATGGCTTTCACCTCTTGCCAGCAGCATTAATGTAGAATATGAATGTTAATAATGAGGAAAGTAGGAACTGGAAGTGTTTTAAGATTTAAGGCTGACTTTTTAATGGTGTTCATGTGTAATGTGGCATGCCATATAATTAATACAACTCCTTTTTACCAATTCAAAACGTGTACTTCTCTACACAGAACTGCAGTTCTGATGATATTTAGGGCAACACTTGGCCCTTTTGCATTCTCTCTTATCTCAGATCATTAAGTACTTTGGATGAAATTATAGTAATGCAACTTACTTTCATTTTGTAAGGTCTTTTACTTTCCAACAATAATGTAGCTAGACCCTTAGGATGTTTTACACACTCAACATCCCACCTAATAAATAAGAAGATTGATTGACAAAGTATTCAGTAGAAATGGACGCAGTAAATCTTTCCTATCTTTCTCTAAGCACTGCCTACATTTCTTGTGCTGCTCTCACTTAAAATTGCAATCACTCTCATTCCAACTTCAAGAAAACTAGCTGCGGTACAAGCAACAAAACTGGAGCAGAACAAGGCACTAGCACAGAATTAGTGACAAGTTTTGGAAAATTCTTGGGCTGCTTACATTGAAATCCAGACACTTTCATGTTCAGAGGTACTTGTAACCTGCAGGAGCTACATAAAAATTAACAGGGATTACCTGTCCCTGTCACAACCCTTCCTCCAGTACACATGCTTTCAGACCCACACAAAGGCTGGCAGTTTCACTAAGTCTTTACCCTCTTTTGAAATTATACTGGTTTGAATCACAGCAAGACTTCCTCCCTCCCAACCTTTCTTGTAAAAAAAAAAAAAAACCAAACCAAACCAAAGACACACCCAAGAGACCCGATTTTTAACATTCCCTATTTCTCCTCAATTACTCTAAAGTCAGACTTGAGCAAAACCTACAGTTTTCTTGGGGGGGGCGGGGAGGGAAGAGAAAAAACACCAAACAAAACCACAAAACCCACAACACACCACAAACTTCTTCACAGCTATATTCCACAGGCAAACTAAGATTAATGACCAGCCAGGCAGTCTTCTCCTCTCGACCCTCAGTTGTTACCTTTGCCCCAGCTCCCAGGATATTCAGGAAAGTCTACACACTAACTGAATGAAGAATTTAACCTTTTGCCAATCAAAGAACTAATGGTGTTGGAGAGCTTTAGAATTTACACTTCTATGACTACATCATTTCGAAAGATAAAAATATTCTTTCTTAACGATGACAGTCTTGCCACTATTTGCTCCCCTGATCTCACATATTCACCTGTAGACTTTAGTCTCAAAATATTTTATAATATAGGAATGTTTTCATGCACTGCTTAAATATTGTCCTACCTAGAACAGAAATAGCATGAGCTTAACTTCATGACATTGGAGGATAAGAAAGAAAGGAAAAAAAACCAACCCCAAAACCCCACATCCTTGGGGAATTTACAACATGTTGTAAAACACCAGCACCAAATCTCTAAACATCTAGTTTAGGGATTAGGCCAACAGGGCAAGGTTTCTAGAAGTCAGCTAGCATCTTCACCTTTCCCATGGACTTTTACTCAATCACTTTTTAAAGAAAAAGAACCTACAAATGTCTATTCTGTATCTTCTGTAAGTGATAACATTTCCATGAATAGCACAAATTGATAGGGAAAATGCCTTCTCTAATTACTCACTACAAAAGCAAAGAGTCCAAACCAGAATTCACAATCAGCTTAAATAATCATCGGTCTAATGACTAGATTGGCAACACAAAGACAGAAGCTTGAAGGAACAAAATGACTGGCTGCAGGGTTATCACGGGGGAAGCTGCTGCTTGCGAGCTAGGAGCTGTTGAAAAATCTCCTCTGAGTTTGAAGAGACTTGCAGTGAAGAACCAGAGATCCAGCACCAATTGAAAGAGTTATAAACAATTTTGTACCAATGCACTTTCCATATACCAGCAGTCAGAGGATGCAACATCGCCTAAGAGACCAGATAAATTTACAAAGACCACCCCCATAGAAGAGGAGGCTGCAAACAATTGTGCTCACATTTTTAACATACGGCAGCAGGATGAAAGACAAGGACTAGAGTGAAGACCTACATTGTGAAGATGTCACCTTTAACATTTATACAAACACAAAATTGTGAAGGTTACAAATAAAGCAAAAAGAACGAGTTGCTGCTTTCAACTAGATAAGCAAGCAGAGCCTTACATGGGATAAAACCAATTGGTTTCTGCTTCGTAATGATTCATGGCTATAAACACACATACAGAGCCATATGCACAGCCCTGACAATGCCTGTGGCATGCAGAAGCACTCACAACCTCTGCTCCAAACACATTTGCTCCTTGTAAAAGATACAGAACCTTTCTTTGCCATTTCTGGCAGTGGGGTTTACTGTATACATGTATTAAGGTTTCCAGTTAACAAAAGAGGTCACAGCTACGAATCAGTAATTGTTATCTTCAAAAGGCTCCTGATGCAGTAGGGACTGAATTCCGTACACTTAAGGAACACTCAAAAGGAGCTTAAGACTGTCGAAGCATTCCTGATCTCTGCATATATATACATGCCTGTAAAGAGGAAGCCTGGGGACAGTGTTCAGCAGTGGCCTTCTGCATCCACTCACTCTAAAATGAACAAGGGATGAAGCAAGCATAAACTCTGGGGAAAAAAGAAAGAGGCAGCAGCAGCATAAGTATTTCATTCGTATGCCATGCTTTTTTAATCCTTCTCTGGCTTTGCCCTCTATGCTAGGTAGGCAGCTAACCTCACCACAACCTCTCAAGAACCCAGGCTTGAATCCAGCTCTGTTGCATCTTACTCACTTTTCACCAGTTTATGCTATATGTAAAAGCCCAGGCCTTTGTGTGCAGAAGTCAAACTTCATTTAGCTATTTTTCCTCGGACATCTGCAAACCGCAAAGGGTAGTGATATTCCATTTAGTCTGTTGTTCAAAGATACCAGCAAGATGTCTGCTTCTTTCATCTTGCTGTACCTCACATTTTATTGTTTGAGCAAGCCCACAACATCAAGCCACAGCATAGCCACTTAGTATTCTTCAGCAATGAAACCAGTCCTACTGCAAGCCAATAAGAACAGGGAGAACCTTCTCTTTGCTTGGCATAATATAAATGAGAACTTGTGATTTCAACCTCAGGACAGAGACGAGACGAAAACATGGCTGACTGCAGAGCTACAGGAGGCATAATTTAAACACTAGCCCTCTCCCACGTCTAGGCCAGAAGAAAGAACAGAGCAGAGGGTGGTGGATAAGGGGAGAGAGCACAAAAGTGCTCTTCAGAGAGCTGTCACACTTAGATGACTGCTAGGAATTCTCAGCAGACATGGCAGAGCCCAGGCAATCATTTTGGAGAGGTCCTTTAATAAGTACACTAAATTACCATAATTTCCAAATAACTACAAGCACTGTGTTATTTTCTGAACCCACATATACAACTAGTTCATAACTGAGCAAAGCCCAGGAAGTCCCACAGCCCGTCAGCAGTGGGTCAGTTTCTTGGGTAGATGGGGCTTAAGGGCAGGTACCAAGGCACAGCTGGAGCTCTGCGAGGGGCTGCAGGAGACATTTATTTCTCCTGACACTGTAACTTACTGTGTCAGTCACAATGTTATCTGGGTCACCGCTACAAGTTTATGCGGCATCAACAACAGTAGCAGCCCTGCTGGCAGGCTTCCCTTCAGTACCTACAATGATGTAACATTAGCACCCAGTCCTGATCACTGGAAAACTTAGATTACAACATCTAACCCAGGCAAAACTTCAGCCCAGGTTCCAGAAGAGAGAGGAGAATTATCAGTGAACAGTAGCATAATTAAACTGCATTCTGGCTGTCCAACATCCAGCACAGGGGATCGCGCTGCAGCTGCCACTCCATATTTGACAATAAACTTAGTACATTTACTTGTTTCTTCTCCTCTCCCTTAATTTGCCTTATAAACCAGTTGTGAAGCAGCAGAACAGACACGCATTTTAACCTTCCCCCTCCTGCAGCCCCACACAGGTTGCGTGGGTGCTGCTGCCTCTAAACCCGCAGTAGAGCCACAAGGCCTGGAGAGCCGGAGGGATGTGGTGCTCCTGTGCCGTTTCCATGGCACTGCTGAGGCCTCGGGGCTGAAGCCCTGCTGTCTGCCTTCTCCCGCCCAGCTTGCGGAGAGAGAATAAACGTGCTTTCTCAGGACTACATGGTTATTGCTTCTTTTTCCTTCAGAGTCCTCTCAACAGATCATTTCCATTGTGTTTGCCTTTTCTCCACATTTCTACTGTCATTAATTAGGCTAGCACTTTATGGAACCAACAATATTTAGGGCTTACCCAATTAAGCAGGCGCACAGCAGAAGGTGGTCCCTCTCTCCGAAGCAGCCAGACTAGCAGGCTGCATACACCACCACAACACTAGAAAAAAAGCTCGTCTCAGGTTTTTCCCCAACATGTTTTGTTTTTTTTTTTTCTTCTTCTCCCATAGGAAAGCATAGGAATTAAGGGCACACAGAATACAAAAACCAAGCCATCTGAAAATTAGGCTTCAGATTTTTTAAAATTTCGATTTCATTTAATTAAATTAATTGCTTCTGTCAAAAAAGCCAAAATACAAAAAAAAACCCACTGTATGACTTAGAGAAAAGTCCCAGAGCTGCTAATCAGGTGATTAAAAATGAGCCTGTGAAAACAAGCAACAGCCATCAAAAATTCACCTGATGACCTTCACCCTCCCTGCTTCCCCCAAGGAGGAAAAAATTGTAACAAGCAAAAAACATTCTTTCAAGTACAAAATGCCCAACACTTGGGAAGGGAAATAAACAGGCATTTGCGAAAGTGACCTCCTGCCCTGCTCTCTAGAATGACATTAAAACAGGAATAAAGGCTCAGTGTCCAAATCTAGTTGTGGTTAACACAGGATTCAGAGCCAGAGAGAAGGAATTCTGTTACAAGGAAAACTGGCNGGGGGGGGGGGGGGGGGGGAAACAGGGGACAAAAGTTTGTGTCACTCCCTTTTCTTTCCTATGACAAGCTGTCACTTCTAGATATGGGAACCATATTACCGTGTTGCTGGAGAGAGTAAGTGGGGCACGATTTCTCCTTTCCTTTGGTATGAACAAAGATTAAAGTAATAAAGAACTAAGAAGATGAGTGAAGGAAAAGCAGAAATTTTCAAATAAGCAGAGCCAATGTTATTTTAGTATGACATTCCATGAAGCAACAGTGGCATCCAGTGGTATATTTCCATAAGCAAGGTTCATATCCTACTTTCACTAACTTTTGGCTTCCATCAGATTTTTTTTTTTGCAACAGGTTCAAGGAACATTTCCTCCTCTTCCCCCAACATACGCTACCAGAACAGCTATCACACACCCACAGTCATCAGTAGCAGTAATGGAGACCAAGATGCACAAATGCAAGCTATCAGATTTCTCAAAGGCTGTATACCATATTTGCATAGTCAAAAATTTAAAATCGTTACTAAGAAGCTGCAACATTGATACAAATACATTTTAAAATTATTCTCAGAAAAACAAAGGACATTTTTCCTCCTGGCATCCACAAGAGTGTGGCAAATATTATTCTGTACTGTTCCCCTCTTCAATCCCCCTCCCCATTTTGTTTCTCTCCAAGGCAGTATGTTCATTTTTTTCTCATTTAGTGACATTAGGATTATTTTCACTTTATGATATCTAAGTAGGTGCTCTGGGCAGAAATGAAGGGCTTATAATCGTACGAGTATACTACTGAAGGAAGTCCATTCAGTGAATTTAAGATATTTTCAGACTGAGATCACATTTGCAGTTAAGAAAGCACCTTGTGCTAGCACAAGCTCAGTACCATCAGCAGGTATAATTTAGTAAGAAGGAGAATTGTCTCCTCACCAACACAGAGCTGAGAACCAAAACTTGTCAGTCCTGCTCTGAGGTCAATCAAAACTTCTTGGGTTTTGTGGGTTTTGGTTTTTGGTTGTTTTGGTGGGGGGGTGTGGTTTTGGGGTTTTTTTTGGTTACATCTAGAGGTGTTTTAAAATAATCAGGCCTCAACTTCACTAAAAATGGTGTTTCTCACTTAGATTTCCAAAACAGTTAAACTAGAGTATCTGCCCCTTTTTAATAGCGCCATTTCTCTATCTACACACCCCACAATAATGTTCAGAAAGCTGTTGACTGATATAACTAGGTTCCCTGAAGGAAAGTGTAAGGCTTGTTTCCCTCCCACCCAATAAAACGTAAACCAAGCATCTCATGAAGAAACTGAAGCTTGGCCTACATCCGCTCTTTGGATGACAGTACAGTAACTGGGAGTTTAACTGATTTTAATCAGTTAATGTGGTTCCACGAGTATGAGAGTGCCTACACAACCTATCCCAGCAAACACAGAAAAGGGTAATTACTGCCACACTGATGAGGAGGAGGTAGATTGGCAAGGAAGTGTTCAACGCTGAACTAAACCGCACTACAGAGTACCAACAAACTCTTTACCATAGGCCTTCTTCCACTCAAACCCATTTAGATTAGCAAAAGCTCTGACTAATGGAAGCTGCATTTCAGTTCTGCTAGCACAGCATAACAGTTCACGCTGTGAAGTAAACAATGTATTTTATTCGTCATGGTACTAGAATATCACGGTTCATAAATATCACCCAGTTTGTGACTCTAACAATCAGGTGACCTGAAGGAACAGGTTACTCACTCATGCTGATGTTAAATGCTTGGTGTGGCTGACCAAGAAGCCAGCCACCTCAGATGGGTCTACCCCATTTCAATGTTGCTCCATTCCAGCTAGGACTGAATGACTGAAATGCTAGATTCGTGGGTTTAGGTATTTACCAACTAGTTTCCCTGGTTGAAGTGGCCAATTCGCAGAAAGCATTATTTCTGAGAAGCAGGCAAAAACTTGCAGATGAAGTCTGCCCCCAAAGCAAGAAAAAGTCACTGCCAATAGCGATACAGAAGTCTTTTATATTGTTCTAGCAAACGATATGTTAACATTAAAAATAGAAGAAAAATGCATAAATAACAAGACATGCTTAAGACCTATTGCCTTTTGATGAAGTGGAAAATCCCACATGATGGGGGGGGGCAGCTATGCACAGGAGATGAGCCTGAACTACAAAGCAGAATTGTGATTGAACTTGTACTATGGTTAGGATAAAGCAATCTTTCAGTAGCAAAGTCATAACATAGAAAAATCTCAGTGACGTGGCATGATCAATACCATATGGAATGAAACCTCAGAAGAATCAGACATTTTAAAGCAGAGCTGAAAGATTAAGATGAATTTTCTTATTTTCTTTGCCCTGTGCCTTTCGGCTGAGCTAGGAGCTTCCTGAACATCCCTAATACAAAGGTTTTCCAGACTGTTTTTCCAACAGTTTTGCAGACTGTTTTTCCACACCATACTATAACACTTTGGAAATAAATATACTAAAGCAAGATCTCTGCAGCTCTGAACCCATCCTGATTTCATGCACGTTCCACTGGCTGAAGGACAGCAAGTTCTAACTCTAGCAATTTGACACCAAGCAAAAGGTACCTCCACTTATTCCCTCCCTCCTCTCGTATAGAGTTGCTCCCCTTTTTCTCCTCCCTCATGCATACAATATTATTGTATTCCTGCACTCTGTGGAAGAGCATGCTCACAGTATCCAACCAGCTGTAAGGGAACAGAAACCAAATAGGGGCTCTAATGCTAGACACCTGCAATTACATCTCCAAGTCAGTACCAGACCAGTATCTCCCAAGTCAGCAAGCAGGGCTACACAGCAGCAGACAGTCCTGGTAATTTGAGACTTGTATCTGGAAGTAGTACTACAGAAGACTCAATAAAGAATTCAAGCTTCAAAAAAAGTGCTAGGATATGTCATCTAAGTAGTTACAATGAGTTTTTCTGAAAAATTACTTGGATCTTCAAAGGTATTTAAGCTTGTACCATATTAATTTATTTTTAGTGTAGATTAAGGGTTTGGGGAAGCTACTTAACAACATAAGCTTTCTTCGGTATCTTAGAAAAAGAGATCACTATTTATTAAGAATATAATCGGCTTGCCACGTTTACTGGTTTAGACAATATGAACTGTGAAATCACAAGGTAAGTCACTCATCCTGGTTTCACCTCCAGCAGTGGTACACGTTTTCAAACATCACATAATGCATTTTCATGTCAAATAAGACCGTTTATCATTAATGGATCTCTTGCTCCTGATACCATCTTTCCACCAGGTGTCACACTTTCCCTTTATTTCTTGCCTACCCCTTTACCTGGTAACTTCAAATCCTATTAATATAACCCTCCACACAGAAATATTTGTTCCTTTACTGACCACTTCCACAGTCTCTCCTCAATTAAATATTAGTCCCTCTGTTTGGTTTGCAGTAACAACACTGCGGTTAAACACCAAAACATGCACTACCCATGTAGCTAAGTTCCAGACCTTACTTATATAGTAGCGCTTACACTGTCATAACCAGGAAAACACGGTATTGCTCTGTTATAGTCCAAAACCCACACATTTGTATGCATCAACAGGTTACTTAAGATGACAAAAATCCCTTTCCTGATACCCTGTTTTTAAACAGGGTCATTTCTTAGTGGTTTTATTTTTTCGGGCCTGCCAATACTTACTCTAGAGAAAAAAAAGAGAAAAATCTGTCCACATTGGCTAAATGCACAAAACAGGAACATTATTTTCAAGCCCAAGTGCCTAAATCCCAGTATTAAATAAATGCTTTATGGTATGCTTTAACACATGAAAAATGAGTTATTTGAAATCGGTGATATTTTAAGCATAACAGCAAAGTTCGGTCCAACCCTGCTACCTTCTGAGGTGACCTCTGGTTTGTTTCACTTTGAGAACTATTTTCAAACTGCTGTGCCAGGAGTAACCCATTAGCATTAGCTATCTTTAGAGTCCGCAACCAGCCTTCTGCTAGTTTGATAAATGCAATGCTAATATTGTGCTAGAAAAATAAGCCATGGAAAGATATAATTTTGAACACAGCATTGCTTCAGAGTGTGCTAGCGTGCTCTCATACTAGACTGCAATGGTTTAGTTTATAAGTTTATACAATTCCTTTCCTGTCCTTTGACAATGACCTATTTTTAGACACACATCACACTGAGTGGGTATGTCACTTGATAGAATACCATCCTGAAGATTCAAATCTGTCATAAATAAATATGTAAGACAAACTGGTACATACAAGTTGCCTCTGAGACCTGCTTTCAAGTCCATTCCAGAATGTAGTGAATGAAAATCATTTCAAATGAATGTCTGCTGGTCTCTGCCATGTTTCTTCTCTAAGAATTGCACATCACAACACAGCTGAGCATTTCCAAACAGACAGCTCTGAGAAGGTACAGAGGGAGGAAGACAGAAAGGAAACCTTGCGCTAACCAGGTGACAACCCTTTCCCACCTCTTCCCCTCCCTGCCTCTCAGAGGGGAAGGTACCTATTGGGATTCAGTTGATGCTTCTCCTATTAATTCTGCAGAAAGGAGAAATTACCACCTAATTAAAAAAAAAACCACACACACAATAAAAATCAGGATCACCAGTAAGACAACCTACAAGAAGTATTATTCTGAGGAGACAGCAGTTGGGTTTGGGGGTTTTTGTTGTTAGGGTTTTTTTGTTGGTTGTTTTTTTTTTTTTTTTTTTTAACTCCACCTAGCAAATATTGCCTAGCAACAACCGGAGAACCCTCCTAATGAAATGAATCATGCAGGTATTGGCTGTTTATTCCCATGAAGGGCTGTGTTTCCACCCTGTCAAATGACATCAAGGCCATGTTGCCAGAGGCATTGGGAGTTTTGACCTCTAAAAGGCAATTTTCTCACTGTCTGCTCAGAAATGTAACATTTTTCATATTGAAGGCTTTTATATTGTATCTTGTAGGTTTCAGATCTATAAATAACATACTAAAAATCCCCAATACAATAAAGCCACAGCTACTATGTTTTGCTATTAACACTGTAAACATTAAATATCACAAAGTTAGCACTCTATTAGCATAGCTATCAGGCACCACAAAACACCCACATTAAATTGCATGACCAAGTTTACTGTAGATGAACAGAGGCCAGAACTTGGTTCATACAAGTTCTAATGTGAGAAAGAGAATATCCACTACATCACCAGATATCCATGTAAGATTGGCTTTGGTCTTCCTTGCTTAAGTAATTCCTCCCTTGACTTCTTAATGGAGCTATTACAGTGAAGAGTTTTAAGTTACAGGATGGACATAGGTTCATAACAGCACTTGAACAGAAGAGCGAAGAACCAGTATTTGCATAGAATGTAGCAAGTGTGCTATAATTCTCACCAATAAATGGGCATGTAAAGTTTCATCCCCCTCCCCCCCCAATTAATTCTTATTAAAAGCTTCCTATGTTTTAATTGCAGCAGCTCTGCCTTGAGCAGAGCTGCCAGTGAGCTTTGGTCCTAAAATTATTGCTTCCCCAGTTGCTCTGCAAAGGATAAAATACTCTTGTATGCAGCTTGTGACAACTCAATTTGTCCAATAAACATAGTTAACTACAGCCCTGTACACACTCTTGAACCAATACAATGTTTTTCAAGTAAGGAGATAATGAGAAGTAGGAGTCCTAGAACACCGCAAGGCTGTTCTGCTAACTGCAGTGTTAAATACCACCACGGGTTTTTTGTTTGCTTGCTTTTGCCCATGTTAACAGTCATCAGATCTGTAAGAGGATCAGCACTTGCAAGCCATGCAGTGGCAAGCAGTTGTCCCTGAAAACATCAGCATTTTCACAAAGTTATTCTATCCTGATACTGTCAGCCTTTTTCACAAAATTATTCTATGCAGCATACAGAGACCGAGGATCTAGACACCAAGACAAGTACTTCCGGTGCTTTCCTCAGATTGAAGATTTTTTTTAAGCTACACAAGTAGATGGCCAAGAAATTCAATTTCTAAGGCTACAGATCAACTTCCACAATCAGAGACAATCTTCATAAGAGGCATTTGTGAAATGAGATAGAAGCACTCTTAGTGTTTTTTTTTTTTTCCAAACAATCAGTAACTGTTCTCAAAATAATAGAAAGTAATCTTGCATGATTAAGTAATCCTTTTCCTCAAAAATGCTCAAGAAAGATCATGCTTTGCTTCCGAGCATCAACTGCAGACTGGCAAGCTTTCCCAGATATCTGTACTTAGGAACAGGTATCTTGGACTATGTTCTTCAACAAAGATAACGAATTTTTTTTTGTATTTATAGAAGAAAAGTACAAAAAAAACCAAGGAAAAATACTGTTTGGAATATTTTTTGATAAAAGCAAAATATTAAAGTGCTTATTATCCTTTTTAAGGAGTTTACTCCAACATTTTCTTAGAACTGGCTAGTAATTTCCTATACTGTGTATTTTCTATCCTAGGAATACAGTATTTCTCTTCATCAAACAGAATTTTACTTACTACTCTGTTAATTTGTATAGGCCACAAAAAATTTAAGAAATTGTAACATGATTTCAGGATTCAAATACTCAAATTAAACATCTATTTCTGGGAAGCCAAATGTCAGCAGTGTTTGCACAGTACTCCTTGAATTTAAAAAAAAAAAAAAGAAAAAAAAGAAAAAACCCAACAGTTGAGAACAGCTCACTATGCTTTGCAATGCAGCGTGAAACTCTAGAGGTTACAGATATCCAGATGGCTAGATTTATTCAGTCACTATACATACTGAATCCAACTCCTAGATTATTTCCTTTCAAATTAGCTTGTTGGGAGAGACCGTCTACCTTATTATCAGCCTCAAAAAGGAATTAACTCCAAAATAAACATATACACACATATACTTGTATAAAAAATAAGGCCTTTTCAATCAAGCTACTTGCTTGAACCACACTATTGCAACCTCACTACAAACATGGATATTAGTGCCCTGCTGATACTGAGTTTATGTAAAATATATATCCATATAGCTAAAGAAAACACACATTAGATACTTCCATATGTACTTGAAGCTAGCCCCAGAAAAAAAATGAAACTTACTATAAAATGAAATCAGAAGCAAATTCATATCATCTTATCATTTCTCCTGAGGACTCCTGACAAAACTTTATCCCAGCATGTAGGCATACCCAAAACCTTAAGCCTGCTACAAACTTTAGCCCTACAACCAAGCTCTGTTACAAGACCAGCATAGCCCACTCCCTGAAAGCAAGACCTGCAGCAGGAATCAGCACTGTTCCTCTTCCCAGGAATCTAGGGAGGTGCTCTTCTACCGAGACGGCTAAAAGCAGGTATCAGCCCCACCCTCCCCGCTACAACTACTTCAGCTGTCAGAAGGAGGAGAGCAAGCATTTAGTGTCCAATGAGGAATGACTGAAACTAGCAGAGAAAGAGCTCTACAGAAGGTTAGTCAAACTACTGCTGTAACTGCATAAATATGGTATATTTCTTCTGTGGTACAGCCACAACAGCAGAGTTTAGTTAAGTGCAACACAGGACCTGGCAGATTTAGAAGTAATTTTTAATTAACTGAACCCTAAAATATACCTTTGTTGCTACAATACTCATGAGAGCCCCATAACACAGATTAGGCTACCACACAGGCATTAATTAGAACCACCACCACTTCCTGCCTCTCAGAGGACCACGCTCTCCGAGCAGCTCCCCAGACACCTCATGCCACTCACGCTTGCGGGTCGCTGGGAGTTACAGTTAGCACCAGTGCCCTGGCCTGCAGCCCCTCCACCTGCTCACACAAACAGTTTTTACCTCAAACTGAGCGGCACACCCAACGCACCCCCAGGCACACCTGCCTCCACTCACCCGCCTGTCCCACAGAGCTGATCCCGCTCTGCCGGCCGGCCCTGGGGAGAGCCCCTCTGCAGCCCACGGGGCTCCTGCCAGCCCCTCAGCCCCACCACCCCTCTGCAGCGCCAGGCGCCCACCCCACTGGGCCCTCCATGGTGCTAGACCCCCAACCCAGAGGGTCCCCCAAGGTGCCAAGCGCTCAGCCCCAGGGGCTGCTCCGCAGTACCAGGCCCCCTGCCCCCCCCAGTGCTAGGACCTTAGCCCCACAGGTGCAGCCCCACGGGGACCCCCCTCAAAGCGCCGGGCCCCATCCCCCAGGCCCGTCCCCTCAGACCCCCGGGGCGCCGCTTGCCCGCCAGCCCCCACAGCCCCCTCGGGAGCAGCCGCCGGTTTCCACGGCAACGGCGGGTGGCGGGAAGGCCGTGTGGAGTGCTGAGGCGGGAGCCAGGC
>WAAD01013633.1:24096-36108 GCA_013389945.1 Fregata magnificens | reverse complement strand
CTTCAAGAGTGGCTGCTCATCAAATGTATCTTACCCCAAATGTCAAAATATTTTATTCATTTTTTATTTGTAACGTCTTGTCTCCTTTAAATTCTGAGTGAAGCAAAGGCAGAATATGCACAACCTAAAACTGTGAACCCCTGAGTTCACAGTACCCATTTACTAAAGTGGATACTTTGTGCTGATACTTTGTGTTGCATGTTGAAATTGCAGTTTTATTTGTTCTTTACCTTCTTTTAATCTGAGATAACTCCTTAATGGTATTTTTCAGTGTTGTTAACAAAGAAAAATGNAATAAATAAGGGCATCATTAATTTTCCTAACCATTAGCAAGTATAAGCAGAAGGAAGTGATTTTGACTTCATACATTTTATGAAGTATTTCTGTCTTAGGTTCTAAATTATGTAACCAGGAGCTTAAAAATATGCACTTTTTCCATTCAGATCTTTGTTTACATTTCATATGTATTCTAATAGCACCTAAGGAATAAGAACTTAATAATAAAATTAGTGACTATTCTTAAACTCTGAAATAGCCCATTTTATTACATTTTTTTTAAAGAAAACTTAACAGAATGAAACATTTATTGGTTGGAATTAAAAAATCTTTTAATGATGACTAGTACTATTTATGATTCATGTCAAAGAAAGAAATAATCCTAAAGATCCTAAATCATGGAAGAAGAAACAAAAACTAAAGTCCAGCCACCCGCTGAGCTCAGACTACTTTTCACAACTACCCACAGACTAGCAGTCTTCAGAATTGAGTCACAGACAATAGGGTGATAACAGCTGCTAAAATAAAATGGATCGTGGTTGTATAGGGATTTGTAAATAATCAAGAGTACTTTAAAGAGAGTTAGTCTCACCTAACTGAGACTCATTGCTGTCATCTCCAGGGAAAGAGTGAATGCTGAGAGAATGTGCCAGTTGCTTCTTTGAATTAGCTTTTGCTTGTGTAGTGTAGGAGTTATTTCTAGAGGTAATCAAAGCTCAGGTGATCCATTTGGTCTGATTGTGCATCATGTGTGATCTGAATCAAGTAACCAGCCTACCTGGCGAATTTCATTTATCTGTTCTGAACAATGGAGGCTTCATACCGAAAAGCCCTTTCAGGAAATGAAGGATTTGACGGTGTTAGGGATCTATGTTTTAGTGCTTGTCTACATTAGTGCAAACTCTTAATCAAGATACGCTACACCATTATGAAACTGAGCTTGCATACACAGACTGTAGTTCAGTCAACCTTTGCATATTGACAAACTCAGACTGCTCAGGAGACATCTATAAAAGGGAAAAACAGTTTGGAAATATCATCTTGTCAGTAATCACTCATTTTCAAGAGATTAACTACAATGAATAAGAATTGGCCACACTCCCCTTCAAAGGTATACCCAAGTTTTAAATATTAATATCTCTCAGGACTCCCACCCTCACCCACTCTTCTCTTCTGATCTGTCAATTTTGCATTGCACTTTGAATTCTCGCGTATGACTGTACCTATTTCTCCTTTGGGCAAACAGCAGTGAGGGGAAGAGAGGAACATGGGCCTTACTGACTCTTCTCCCACACTGCTTTTTATGCAGCTGAAAGAAAAAAAATGTGTTCCTGATTCTAATTCGTTATCTAGATAGTTGTTTGTGCATGTATACTAATCTAGGCAAATTTCTTAGCTAATTCCAGCTATTCTAGCCTGGTGAGGGCTGGTATTGATAACTCATTAGCAGTATCTAATCCCCCTTGACATGAATGATCATGGCTACAATGTAGATTAATCTTCAGAGGTCTGCTGAAGCAAATGTAGCACCCCAGAAGTGGAGATGCAAGAGAAGATGTCAGAAACAGAAGTGGTAGTGGAGCAAAAACCAAGACTTCGTCGTGAAAATGAAAATGAATAGACAAACTGATTTTAGCCAAAATGAGAGAATGATCTATTAACATGTAAAGCTTTTAGATTCAATATCTCTGTCCACTCAGGGCAGTATACTAAAAAAAAGGCTTCTTTTCTCTGCAGTGCTCTTCAAGATAACTTTAATTCTATTTTGACTAAATCAAATAAGTAACTGATATTTTACACCTTCACTATTCTTTTAAGAAAATCCACAAGCATTTTATTAATTTCATCTTTTATTGTCTGAACAATCTTTTTCCAACTTTCTTGACATATTTCAGCCATGTATTGTCTTTACTCATTTGTTTCCCATTGACAGTTACCTAAGAGAACCTTTTGAAGATTGTAAAGCTGGTCGCTCAAAAATTGATGTCAGATCTGTTTGTCTGTGTAACCTTATTTAGACTGCATGTGGATTTGGAGATAGTCTTTAATGATATAATTGCTACCCAATTTTCTGTTCTCCCACTAAATACAGCAGGCCATGTAAAAGCTCCAGTATACACTCATATAGTGATAAAATAACAATTTAAATTCCATATTGAGTAAAGCGAGGGAGAAACACACCTGCAAAAAAGGTCTAGTTTACTGAGGGTGGGGTCTAATATTGTAGATAAGCTGATCTAACTGTTGCTTCCTGTTCTTAGACTGTATGTCCCATCTCCATCGTGGTGCTGGCTTATTGGCTTTTTGGTTGTTTGGTTGGTTGGTTGGTTTTTTACCCCGATAGTTCATGGAATTAAAGTGGTAGAAAGCTTTTTACATTTTTGTGGGTTAGAACACTTTTTTGCTGCTGTTTTTCTCATTGAATAGGTTTATTATAAGGCTTCAAAAACTGCAGAGTTGGCAGAAGACATGCAGCAGAATTGGGTGTTCCACACTGGAAGCACTGAGATCAGTTTATCTTTAGCCACACTTTGAATTTTCATTTTCCTTTTTTCTCTATCAAATACAGAAAATTTATCCTTCCCAGAGGAGGGTTCAATCTTAAACCGGGCACCTCCCTCCTCTTTTAAGGAGGGAAGAAATAATAGGAAATAATAGTAGGAAATAATAGGAAATGTCCAGTGCTTCCATTCCCTTGGGATTTAGTCCATCTAAGGAAATAATTATTGATGGCCATATGGACTGAAACATAGAGCGTATCACTTTCATAGCAGATTCTAAGATCTCCTGGGTGAATGCACTCTTCATCCCTTTTCTTAAAATTGAGCTATTCAACAGCCTGTGGACATAAAAGGGAAAAGAGAAGAGGAAGCCTGACTGTAGTGGATTAT
Source organism: Fregata magnificens (assembly GCA_013389945.1). Taxonomy (NCBI): domain Eukaryota; kingdom Metazoa; phylum Chordata; class Aves; order Suliformes; family Fregatidae; genus Fregata; species Fregata magnificens. The sequence continues at coordinate 32,941 of WAAD01013633.1, read as the reverse complement.
TAGGGAACTCAGATGGGCGTGAGGGAGATGATTCTGATTCTGCCCAGCAGGCCTGATAGGCAACTGGAGTGCCAGCTGAGAGGTACCTAAATTTTAGTGGAACACACCGTGTGTCTACAAAGTAATGAAACGCACCTTTTCTGCACACAAAGAGCAGCAGCAACAGGAGAAAACATAGCAAATTTTTTGATGGAGACTGTTCAAGAGAGCTACATCTCCAAAACTGAACATTACGGTGAACATACATTGACACTGGAAAGCAATTAGTGCTATGCCTGGAGAGACAGTAAGAAATGTGGTGAGTAATCCTGGTCTTGTGCAACATACTAAGATTCAGACTGGCAAGCTGGGGAATCACTCCTACTTTGAGTGATTTTAGCTAGGTGCAAAGATAAATCAGATCTTGATAAGATAGATTTCATAATTATTTGGGAAAAAGAAATACCGAGGCCAACAGATCAGACCTTCATTACTTTTTTTTAAAGACTGTGTACTGTAGGGCAGAAATCCTTAGAGATATAAAATATCTTTCCAAGACATCTTTAATAGAAGAGGTAATACATCAGCAGAATATGAAACAGATAAGAGAACCCAATTATACAGGAATACATGTAAGAAGAATTGTCCTAACACACTCAAAAGAAACCTCTCAATCTTAATGACAATTTAGATGGATTGGTTACGTTTGGTATTCTAGAGAGAGTTCAAGAGCATGCTGAATGGATTCATTCTTCAGTAGCTAGATTTCAACAGCAGGAGATGATCACAAAGAATTTGAACAACTATGATAAAAAACTATGATAAAAAAATATCAACCAGAAAAAAATCTTGTGGCAAACAATATATGTTCAATATTCTGCATTGATTGTGATAATTTTTTTTTTTTAAAGAAGTTTGTAAGCTTTTAATACTTTGGGGAACTGTGGCTCTGCTGGCTTGCATTTGGAGTTATGCTTTGTATCTGAAGTACAGTCCCAAAATACATAAATAGTCAAAGCTATTAAGGATAGTCTAATGGAAGATGAAACAATGCAGGAACATAACCAGATATTCAGGTAAGCTCTGAAAATATCTCATGTTGCAGATTTAAAACACAACAAATGTAAGATTAAAGAAACCGTAGCATTAGAAGAAGTGTCTTGTTACGCGATATGGATAAGTTTCGACAGGATAGAGGTGATTCCTTGACCTATAGAAAGAAAATGGTGTGCAAAAATTCTTGGGAAGAGTATGTTTTTGGGAAAGTTCTTACGTAGTCCAGTTGCTTACTTAAAGGCCTTTCTTAATTAGTAAAAGTGCAGAACAGGTGAGAGATACCAATCAAAGCATGGAGTTTGAAATTCTTACACAATTCAAACAGAAGGCAACCGTCCTGACATTCGAGTACAATAAGTGCCAGACAAAGTTGTCACCTCATGCTTGTAAGCAGGGCCTTGGGGGCACGCTTGTACAAAAGCAGGGTGATCACTTGAGACTGGCAGCATATGTTTCCAAAGCTTGGACTGAAGCTGAGTGTCAGTGTGCAGAAGCAGAAAAAGGATCTCTAGCTGTACTGTATGCAAGGAAGGAAAGGCGTTGGTTTCTTTTTCCGAAGGAAGACCAGGTTTGGTAGAAAGAGGTCATGAGTTTTGAAAGACGACTACAAAAAAAAGTTAGAAAACGCTTCTGGATTTCAGAAACTTTTCTTTTTCAGTTTCAAGTGTATGATTCACAAACAGAGATGAAAGAGGAAAAGACTCTGTGGTAACAGAAAACTTGTTTTCATTATGGGATAGAAATGACGTAGGAAGACATAGGAGTCTGATACTGGAACTAGGTGAGCCTGCTCAGGAAAACTGCTTCACAAGGCGTGACAGTTCTTCCTCAGAGGATATGGACTGTCACTGCAGAAGTCGCAACACAAAATCAAACTGCCAAAGATAGTGATGGCTATTAATATCTTGCCCTTATAACAACTTCGAAGCAGATCTTTGCGACACAGATGATACTGTATTTAAGAACAACAAGCTTTATTCTGTGTTGATTTCAGATGGTTGGTTGCTATTTTCCAGATGTGGTAGTACCAGAAATACAAATATCAAACATAAAATTAGGTCAGATGAGTTTGTAGTTAAGTTACAGAGTAGTATCCTTGATTCTGATCCTTTCACCTGCTCCAGTGCTGTTCAATAGAAACCAGACCATTAAACTATTTAGCTGAAAATAATGGTATTGTATGGTGTTACAAATACCATAAGAGATTATGGAGAGGGGATACATGTATATATATATAGATATATATGCATATATATGGAGGGGGGATAAAGATGGACAGAGAGATGGGCACAATGCATCAAATCTGTTAACACCATGGAACTGGGTTTATGTGTCTATTATACAAATTCAAATAAAATGTAAGAATATGGGCAAAGAAAATAGTGGTCTTTGAGGAATTTTACCGTATTCTGGGGAGGTGGTAGCTAAGCAGAATCAACCATATACAGATCATAAAACATATTTTCAGAGCCTTCATCAAGAGGAGATGGGAAAGAGGTGGACTCTGTGTGCCTGTCTTCTGAAAAAGAACTGCAGAGTGCAAAAGGATCAGAGGAAGTGCTGAGCAAAGAAACACAGAGCAAATATGTAGTAGTGTGTATTGTCTCTTTGGAAAGGGTTGTTGAAGGACAAGTAATGTGTAACTATGTGTTGCAAGGCAACACCTCTGGAACATTCTTGTAAAACTGGTTTGACGTCTGTACACAAGGAGAGCTAATCTGGATACAAGGACAGGTGCAGACCTTACCTCCTCTTTTTCAGATCTTAGGAAAATATTTGTAGCTTGCTTGATAAACAACAAAGGTTTGCCTTAGAAATGAGTCCAGGGACAGAAATTTCATTACCTGCAGGATAGCTGCAAGTGCAGGCCTGGTTCCTGGATTGTGAAGGCCATGGGAAGCTGTTGTGCTCACTGCAGCTCCTGCCCTGCTGAGACGGCTGGCTTTCCTACCAAGGAGGCCAAGGTGTGTCTGGTGTGCACCCAGTTCTTGTCTTGGATCTGTACTGGGGGAAATGGGAACTTGGAGTGAGCAATGGGGCACACCCTTCAGCATCGGGGTTTAGTTCTCAGGCATTGACAGCCACCTAACAACGTTACTTTGCACTGGAGGCTGTCCAGTTTCTGTCTGCTTAGCCTGATCCTTGATTTTTAGTCTAGTTCTAGTGAACCTAATCTGACTGCAGCTATATTCTTTCTCCTGTTTGGTTACCAAATATACTCTTCGCAGCTCAGAAGCTCCATTCCCTGAAGCCCTGCTAATTGCCAGTCCTTTTCTCCTTTTCTTCTTTCCCACCCGGGTTATTCTTCAGTCCGGTTTTCTTCTCTACAAGATCTGTACCATAATCTGCTCCACCACCCATTCAGTTGTTCCCATTTTTTTCCCTTGCTGAGTCTAAGACTTGGATCTTATCTCCTCTTTAGGTCAATGCTTAGGCTTCCTCCTCCATTTCTTGCAGGCTGAAGAAGCAAGGTGTGCCACAGACAGCCAAGAAGAGGCAGATTCCCTTTTCTTTTTTCCAGTTCTAGCATCTGTGCAGTCCCACTCCTACTTTTCTGATTGTGAAGACTGTGAAGTGAAAAGTCTGACTTTTCATATAGTAACTCCATAGCTTTGGTTTACATCTGGGTTGTATGAGCCTGTTGCCTAACACATGACTTACTGCAGAAGCTATGAAAGAACGTACAGTCTAGAAGCACTTGGAAGATATGAGGGGACTGAGCACAGTGAACTGCCCTGCAGATCTGGTGCCTATGCTAGCTGGTCTGGAGCTGTGAGAAACTCAAACAATCTTTGTTTCTCTGGCAAGTTTTCATTAAGCTTGTATTATTGCTAACTGTCAGGCCCCTTAGGGCACTAACAGGCCTTAGCTGCCCTGACCAGCCTCACCTTGGTCCCCCCACCCACACCCTTCCCATTGCTCTGAGATCTTCATTTAAGCTCAGGCCGGGGCTATCAGTCCTAGTTTAAGCTGTGATGTAGCTGTAGTTGTGTCAAGACCTGCTTCTGGCCCTGTTTCCTGGCTGGATTCCCCTGGATAGACCCCAGCCCTGGTTCATCACTTGCTCTGTCCAGGGCTGTCTGCAGACCCTATTACCAACTCTGCCCAACATGGTCAGCCCCAGCAACCATTGGGGTCAATATCACTCCTGGCTCCCCAGCCCTGAGGGAGCAGACATCCCTTGCTGTGCCCTGACACCAGTTTGGTTCTCATATGTGCAGCTTGGCCAGCCTGAAGGCTAAAAAACCCATCTGTATCAAATGTCAGTGTTAAAATAGAGCAACGATACCAAAAGAGTACAGAATTATCTTCAGTTATCCTTTCTTCCCACAGAGCTTCACAGTGTGTAGCTCCACGGCAGCTTTAGCATCATGAGGAAGCTATTTACAGAAGGCACTGTAGGTGGGGAAAAGAAAATTCCATCCCTTGGAAGAGTTGGCTCCTTATGCAGTTCCTGTGTGTGCTAGATGTCTCTGGTAGGTGTTTGCCTTCATCACAGATTTCTGTCTAATGTTGTACGGCTTCCCGCAGTGCACTGACTCTTCCAGCCCTTTACTTGGGTCTGACCTTGATTATACACTCCTTTTTATGGATAATAAGTGCAGGCTTCAAAAAACCTCCTATCATTGTACTTCTTAATTCCCTAGCCAGTTCAAGATCCTTTCTTTCCCAGAAAATGTTTGAGATTAGTACGTGACTTTTGGGCTTGCCTAAAGAAGTAATGAAGCATTTGGATCTTTGGCTTGTGGGCCTTTTATTTAATTTTATTCCTCCCTCACAGCTTGGATCATGGAGCTGGAGCAGAGGGAGCAGGCGGGCATGCCTTCAAATTGTAATTTGCCTTCAGCTGTAGCTTTTCTTGGCCTATGAACACAGTCCCTGAGTGTCACTGCTGAAGTGCTCCCATTCATGCTGTTTCTGTAACTGAGCACTTACAACATACTGATATAGGAGCTTCTATTTGTTTAAGAATGTGTGCAGTATAATTGTGTATAAAAGCTATTACATTGGGTAACTATGGTTTGTCTGAGGGGCTAGATGAGTTAATAGCTAAGGACACTTTTCTTCTTTCTGGTTGCAAAATTTTCTTTCTCCACACTTCTTATTCCTGATTTCTATGATCTTACTCTGTTAATTTGATCATTGTTTTGCCTGTTTATTTTGGGTAGGAGGCCATTAGTGTATTGTTTCTAGATGATGAGTTTTCAAAGAAGGATTGTTTTAATTTTTTTTTTCCCTTTCTTCTATCTTAGGTATCTGGTTTATCTCATTTGCTAATTATATCAGCGAATCTTTCCAACCTGTACTGCATGTCTGATCATATGACTGGATTAGTTTCTTACAAATCTGTGATCAGTTTCTCCTTAAACACTAAAAGAGCAGGGTGCAACTTCCAGTTATCATGTAGTGAATAAGACTTTTACTTAAAATCAGAGATTTTTTCCCCCCTTTGGCTTGATATATTCTTCTTTCACTATTTAAAAAATTAAGCTCCTTTTAAAATTTTCTTGCCAAGTTTTCACACTGAAACAGCAATAGCTGTTGAAAGATACTTTCTCTTTCAACATTTTTTCTCTTTATAATTAAAGTTGGTTTGAACCTGCAGTATTTATATATCTGAATTTCGTTCTCTGGTGTGGGATTCCATCTCAGTATGGAATGGTCTCAGGTGGAAGACAACAGCAACAGAGATCTCACCCAGTATAAAACCTGCCTTATATGTGTTAGGAGGGAGTAGTGTCAGCAAATCTCAATGAAATACTTCCAGACAACGAGATGCACCTAATGCCACCTAAGATACACATAAGCTAATGACTGCTTATGAATGATTACATTGGGTTCTGGGGGAGCAGAAGCCTCATAAATTTGGGAGGGGAAAAAAAAAGCTATGGATATTGTTGAATGTCTTTGTTTTGCTTACTTCACATCTTACTTTTTTAACAATCAGTTTTACTTATGAGAATGATAGGAGATCCATTAAGACATTACACTTAGAAATCCCAGTAATTCCCAAAGATTTCTTCGCATGGTGAGTTTAAGCCCTACTCCACATTCATGCTGTCCATAAATTCGGCTGCAAAGGAGTACCTGATTTTTGGGACAGGAAAGTTGAATGTGTCTCAAGGCAATGATAGCTACATCAGTTCTTTGCAATCTGTTGGGTGTGAAACTCAGATGGGCTTTCATCACACTGGGCTATTGTAGCATCATTAGTATGGCACGTAGCAAGTCGTACAGCATGCTATTCACCCTCCCTCCCTCCCTGTTAACTCCATGTGGATGTATCACCCCGATGCAGCAGATCACATAGACTAGGAAAGGATGTGATAATAGTGCCTCAGTGAAGGATCTCAGAGGATCCTAGTGATGGTAGCTTTTAGAGAGATTGGGAACTTCAGACTTCAGTAGATTACTGGGGGAAAACCAGTTACTAGCATTCTTACATCAGCATCTGACCTGCCAAAAAATGTAAATCCCAAACTATTTACTTTAATTTCATACATTTGCTCTCTGAATCAGTTGGTTTTTTACAGTGCCTTTTCAGTGGCAGCTGTATTGAGTGGCTGGGAAGGTTTAAGCTAGGTACATCAGAGACAGGAGACTCCAAGCTTTTATATTTGCAGAGGAGAAAGACTTAAAATTAGTTGCCCCCATTCAGTTTCCTAGCTACGTTTCCAGTATTTATTCTCATAGCATTCCTTCCTTCTGCTATTTCTATTTACACTGCCAGTTCTGGCAATTTCTGTTTCTCTGTAAAACTCCTGTATGCCTGGCCCAGGTCTTAGCCATAGCTGCATGTAAATAGAGTGTTTATGAAGCTGAATGGCTATTGTGGCAATAGCAGTTTTTATTTGTATTTGTCCAAATATCAGACAGTCATACAGAAGAGTCACACTCAGCAAGGTGGGAGGGTGAATCTACCCTGTGTATTTGTAATTGTTTTCAAATACGGCCATATATTCTCTTTCATTTATTGAGCTGGTTTTTGGCTGCTTGGAATGCAGAAGTGAAGCTGCTGTTCCCATAACACAAAGGAACAACAAAGCAAACTGGAAGAACTGATTTATGCCCTATTTCCACTAAGTTATGCAAATTGGAAAGCTTCAAAAGCCTTAGCAAACTGATGCAAATGGTACGATCATTGTTGGAAGCTGATTTCCATGTGTATATGTTGCATGCATGCCTTCAGACAATATACAGCCATCTTCTATTAGCAAAGGGAAGTAGTATGCATTCATTTAATGATTAAGGACAACCTTGTTTTTAGAGGGAAAGTAAAGAAATAATTTTGTCACGAACAGGCACAGCTGGGGGTAAAAAGAAGAAAAGATGAATTCATCATTTACTGTATTCATGGATTTTCAGAAAGGAATTAAAAGAACGTATCTAACAAACCCTGCATACAAAAGAGGATTAAAACTGACCTAGAAACTAATATTGAAAATGCATACTCAGTCACAGAGTCAGGAAAGGGCAATTTATATTAATGGTGTCTATATAATCTCTTAAGTGTAAAACAATTGTTACATGCATATTAAGGTGGAGGGGAAGGTGAAAAATATTATAAAAATTATAAGGTTACAAGATTGATAATTTGTCAAAGATGGGGCAGGGACTAGGGAGAGCTTTAATTTTCCCTATTAGCACCAGAACTCCAACAGTGCATGCAATAGTTCCTTCCTATTAATGCAACCTCACTCCTTCCCCTTACCTTTCTTACCTTGTTTAGTTGCTGTGTTTGATCCTGATCTTGTTTTCTTGCTCCAGCAATCCCCACACTATTATTCTTTCCCTTGCCCCATGTATTATCTTACATATTAGTGTTTTAAAGGCCAGTTATCCCTATACACTATACAGATTGTGATCCCTACTGTAGCATAAGAATATTGTAAAATTAGCATAAAAGCATAACTACATTGCAACTCTACTCATATTGCAATTTAATTACGTTTTTATGCTGGGTTTGTAGTCAAGACTTAAGTACACCTAGAAAGAAGACTGCTTTCTAAGCAGGGTCATCTGTGATCCTGTAAAATCAAGGAGAGAGGAGAAGCCTGTTTTGGAAAGCTGGTCACTGATTCACAAAGGAAGGGTGAAGAGTCCTTGGGATGGGTATGTAGATGCAAACCAGAAAAGATAAGTAGTCAGACTTCAAGAGGAAGTCTTCATTGTGCTTAGATGCTTTGCTCATAGCAGTATAGTCAGGACCCTAAAATTTAGGAAAGCAAACTTCCAGCTCTTCAAGGAGTTAGTCAGAAGGACCCCCTGGGGAACGGTCCTCAGGGATAAGGGAACAGAACAGAGCTGGCAGATCTTTAAGGACATGTTCCATGGAGCGCAAGAGCTCTCAGTCCCCAGGTGTAAGATACCAGGCAAGGAAGGGAAGAGACCAGCATGGCTGAGTCAAGACATGCTGGTCAAAGTAAAGAGCAAGAGGGAACTGCACAGGCAGTGGAAGCAGGGACAGGTATTCTGGGAAGAGTATAGGGACACTGCCCGGTTGTGTAGGGATGGGGTCAGGAAGGCCAAGGCGTAGCTGGAGCTGAATATCTCAAGGGATGCAGAGAATAACAAGAAGGGCTTCTACAGCTATGTCAGCCAGAAAAGGAAGGTTAAAGAAAGCATACTCCCCTGATGAACAAGAATGGTGACCTAGTATCAACAGATGAGAAGAAGGCTGAGGTACTCAAGAACTTTTTTGCCTCAGTCTTCACTGGTAACCTCTCTCCTCACCCCTCCCAAGTCAATGGACCACAAGATGGGGACCAGGGGGGTAAAGCCCCTCCCACTGTAAGGGAAGATCAGGTTC
>WAAD01013633.1:0-23498 GCA_013389945.1 Fregata magnificens | reverse complement strand
GGATTGAGAGCAGCCCTGCAGAGAAGGACTTGGGGGTACTGATGGATGAAAGGCTGGACATGAGCCAGCAGTATGCACTCGCAGCCCAGAAGGCCAGCCATATCCTGGGCTGCATCAAAAGAAGCGTGGCCAGCAGGTTGAGGGAGGTGATTCTGCCCCTCTGCTCTGCTCTGGTGAGACCCCACCTGGAGTACTGCGTCCAGCTCTGGAGCCCTCGACACAAGAACGATACGGAACTGTTGGAGCAGGTCAAGAGGAGGGCCACAAAAATGATCCAAGATCCGGACCACCTCTCCTACAAGGGCGGGATGAGAGAGTTGGGGTTATTCGGCCTGGAGAAGAGAAGGCTGCGGGGAGACCTCATTGCGGCCTTTCAGTACTTAAAGGGGGACTATAGCAAAGATGGGGACTATAGCAAAGATGGGGACAATCCTTTTAGCAAGACCTGTTGTGACAGGACAAGGGGTAATGGTTTTAAACTAAAGAAGGGTAGATTTAGACTGGATATAAGGAAGAAATTTTTTACAATGAGGGTGGTGAAGCGCTGGAATGGATTGCCTAGAGAGGTAGTGGGAGTCCCATCCCTAGAAACATTCAAGCTCAGGTTGGACAGGGCTCTGAGCAACCTGATCTAGTTGAAGATGTCCCTGCTCACTGCAGGGGGGTTGGACCAGATGACCTCCGAAGGTCCCTTCCAACCCAAAGCGTTCTATGATTATATGATTCTAAATAAAACAGAATTACCTTGTGGAATCAAGCACTAGTGTGTGAACATATGTATAATTTAATTGTTAGCACAATGACTAACTGTCAAGATTTTGAATCAAATAGAAATGTTTCAGAAAATTGGCAATTTTTCTTCTCTCTCCTTTTGGAATGAACATGAACTAGGGCATCACCTGGCCTCAGGGTTGGAAAATGGCTTCAGCCTCTTTTTTACTTCTGTAGACATAATTACAGGCCTCAGAAAGGGGACAGAGCATAGATAATCCTGTGAGAGGATCATTGTACTGAGGAATGGGTAGTAAAAAGCATAGTCAGTCAAGGTAAAGTGTTGATTAAAGATCTGATCCCAAGCTTATTTTGCATTTTCAGCACTTCTGTGAAATTCCTGGGGGACATTAGAGGTGCCTTTCTCTGCAGTCCCTAAGGGGAACAAGCAGCTGCTTTCCCTTATAGTGCATCTCTTCTAAAGACTAATGGGATTTGCTGACAGGAGAGAAATAATTTGCACCTGCCTATGCCATCTTCAGAGCATCTGGTCAATTTAAACCAATTTACATCAATATACAAAAAGTGTGAATATTGATGTAAAATTACACTTTGAAATTGGTCCATTCATTATTTATGATGGATGTTACTATGTGCCAGTTTCTTTTTGGACTGGCTATAAGGAGGATTACTTGTTTCTATTGACCAACAGTAGTGTGGAAATTCTGGATTCTGCCACAAATGTGCATGAAGAACACATTCCCCCACTGAAAAAAAGCTGCTGATACATGGATCAGAAAAAAATTCTGGTTCTAAATGACTTTTGTGCCTACAAGTTTTTATCAGGACACAAAATAGTCTGGAAACATTTTATGAAATTAAGTTTCACAAGCATTTCAAGACTTTGCCTTCAATTTCTCATAACTTTGCCAGGTTCTAAGCATTTGGAGTGAAACATTCCATCTGAGGGGTTTGCCTTAGCCTGAATTTCTCTGGAAACCATCAGTAAACAGCGTATGGCCATTTCCTAGAATAAGACTGAAGAAAACTACATTGTTCTTTCAAGTTAAAAAGAAGTAAAAGCATCGCAGTGGTGTTACTGTGAAACTCTAGTAACTCCGTATGGAACAGACGACTTGACATTTGGCACTGGAGCAGGCCTCTGAGTTAAGAGTGTGCCATTTCCCAGCAAGTGTCTGTGAAACCTACTGGCATAACTTGATTCTATAGGGTAGATCAACATGTTGGATGAAAAATCAGTGATGGTTTATATGAGCTGTGCTCTTATGTCTAAGAGCAGTAGGCTGTGCCATGGATGAGTTTCCAGGCTCTTCTCTGATGCTCTTGAACATCAGGAGTATGTCTAATAGTTCCTTGATTTTTGTTTTGTTTTTAAATCAGAAAACACATTCCTCACTAAGACAGCAAAGTCAAGTTCTGGAAAGTTAGGAAATGATAGAATTTATGTTTTCTTTGCAGCCTTAGCCAAATGTGCACATATTAGGATGCAATTTTGTTTTGTGTGCTTACAGTGTTTTGTTTTGGCGGGATATTGCTTACATTCAGTGCTCCTGGTAAGCCATGGGAATGATCAGGGTGTTTCAGAACTACAACATACAGGAGGTTTCTCTTGACTTATTTATTACTGAACTTAGAAGATATGTAGGGACAAGACAGGGGACAGGAAAAATATTTAATACTGTTGGTCTTAGAACTACAGTGTGATTTTAGGCAAGTCAATGAAACCTTGTTTTTTAGTTGTGATCACCGGGAGTATCTAGACTCTCAGTCAAGAACAAGTCTGAGCTTGCATTGAAGCCCACAGAGATCTATGAGATGATCTTCAAAGCACCCTTACCACTTCCTGGAAGTTTCACAGACAGAACTGCTGAGAATGAACTTGAGATCAAGTCTTGACTCACTCATTATCTGGCTGCCCAGTTGCTTGTCTACTTTGAAAGAAGAGTAGAAAACAGTACACTGAAGAATGGAGCACTGGACCCTCAGAGGAGTCTTGTCTTAAGTGGGGTCATTGCATGGAAGAGTCTGTATCATAATGTGCTTCCAGTAGGAGACTGACTCTGGCATTTCCCAAATTGTCAGGGCTTAATTTTGCAACTGTTGCATTCTATTACCATTGTAAAACAGAGAACTAGTCTGGAGCTTTATAATGAAAAGGTAAAACATGCTTAAGTGAATCATTTTATAATGATTTATGTTTCATACAACAGATTTTTTTCATTTTTTGCACTTTTTTTGCAAAAGCACGAGAATGATTATTTTATCTTCTTTCACCTTCTTTTGCTTGTGGATCCATTTAGCTCTGGATACCATGTGGGATCTCATTTTTTCCATTTACTTTGTCCTATTCACACTTGGTTTTTCTGACTCCTTCTCTCTCCAAACCTTTCAACTACCCAACAGTTGCAGCAGTCACTTCTGATTGAAATGGCACAGCCTGTGCTCTGCAGTGTTAAGCAGTGTCATTGCAGAAAAACGTTAAGAGAAGACTGGTGAAAATAGCAAGGAGAAGAGACAGGAAGATGAGGATGGAGGCAACTGATGTCTGCCACAGACTGGGTCCTTCTCAGTGTGGCTGGCAGCTACTGGAACAGAGCCAAGGCAGATATGTTGGGCACAGTGAAATACTGAGTCTTAGTCAGGACCCTCATTGCCCTAACGATTGTTGACTCTGTGTGTGAAAACAAAGACTTTCAGCTTAGGGTGCACTGGCCTTGCTACTGGCTGACCTTGTCTCCCTTTGTGTGAACAACTGATTTGTTGCTTGTTATTTATCTGCATTTCAGCTGATTCCCAAATTGCTTTGAATTTTTCCCATCACTAATTAGAAAGTGGATGCACTGAAGCATAAGGTGAAGTCTCATCTTTGGCAGTTACATGGAGACTCTCAGTAGTTCTCCTTAGTAGTTCTCTGTATTAGCATGATCATCCCATCATAAAGAGCCCTGGCAGGTTACAGTATCTACTGTCTCTAATTCATGCCTACCACGCCTGTTCACTTAGCAGCAGGCGACGTTTCAATGAGAGTTTTAACAAGTCTCCCCATTAGACAGCACCTTGTTGGTTTCCTCATTATAGCAAGATCTGATTTCCTTCATTAGCTAGAAGTCTTCTACTTCTGGTATGAATATCCAAGAACTCGTAATGACTTCAGACTTTCTAAGCTAGCATCCAAGCCCAATTAGAGTTCATTAGATTACTTGGGGGGGGGAAGAAAAAGAAATTTAAAAAAAACAACCAAACAAAAAACCCCTCCAAATGATTTAAATCCAGGACTTGTTTTTTCACTTACTGTTGTGGTTTCTACATGTTATCCCGCCAGTGTAACAAATGTAAAGAAAGTATATGCTGAGAGTCCTTTTATCCTGATGGAGCTTTGTACAAAAAGCTTACTTGTAAGTGGAAAAAAATACCATAACCTTTCTACTTATATATGACAAGTTCATTCCTATTGTATTGGTCCAAAGTAAATATAACCAGGTTGCTGTCCCACCTTGAGTTTTCTTGTGGTGATTTTTGCAGGTATGACAAGACAAGCATTACAGATTCTGAGCTCTGATCCCTGGTTTATAGTTTCATATCCTGTTGCTTTATACTAACATGAAAATGGAGTAGACCACAAATAACACGTTCAGCAGGAGATGGTTTTTAGAGGACAATCTATTTTGGGGCAGGATCCTATGCTAGAGTTAAGCATAGGCTATCAGCTCTGGGCTTAGAACTTCTTTACAAAGAAAGAAACAATTATAGAGACATAAAAAGTTTAATCTGACATTTAAACAACATAAAATAAGAAGTTCAATAATGGATTATTATCTTCAGGAAACTGCTGTTTACAACCTACCTCAGACATACTGGGATTCAATGACACAATCCATACGAACAAAGAATTACTGTTGAAAGGATCCCCAAGGCCTGTCAGGGTGAATTATATAGCCTAAGGTGCATATATCTTGAGGTGCAATCAGCTGTATAAATACATTCAAAGTCTGACCACCATTCCAAGCAAACCTCAGTATACATTCAGAATACTGCTCCTTTGTTGCTCAGGTGCTTATAGATGTCTGGGAAGGAGGATCTCTGAGAAGAGTAAACAGTGCAGTGAATTCAGTAAGTATTGCCTCTATGGAACTGAGCAAGTTTGCACATCAATTTCTTAAGAATCTCCTACACTTTATGAGGTCTTATCATGATGTTCACCAAGAGGACCGAAGGCAGTTTAGGAGGCTGTTGCGTGTTTGATAGTCTGTGATGTTAAGTGGGAATACCCTGAGATGCATTACACTGCTGTTAGTTACCAAGGAGATTTACTTATGGAAAACCAACACATTAGAGTACTTTAGTAGAAGCTCCATAAAGTGCCATTTGTGCAAATGCATTCATGTCGTAGGAAAACTAGCAAGATTAGTAAATTCTTTAAGAAATATTGATGGATAGGGAGGATTGCAAAAGCAGCATATATTAATTGCATTTCATTTTGTTGAAAATGGTTGAAATAGCTCCAGTGACTAGGTCTAAATCATACAGTTGTATGGTAAATTTAGGCTTTTGAATAAAACACTGGTCCTGTTGTCTTGCATATCATTACATGCTTTAACAATATGAAGAAAAGCAGCTAATTCCCTTATTTTTATTGAAATGCTTGGGTTTATTTGTGTTCACGACTATCAGTGGCTGTATCAGCCACAGCTGATAGCCGATCCTCTTGTTAGTGTGGGGGTCTCTGGCTTATTGCATCTCTGTCATGAAAATTATTTTGTGTAGTTTACAGAGCATGATTCATGGGTTTTCATGGAGGGCTCAGGACTTTGGATTTCTCGTGAACACAGTCCTGTGAAATACCATAACTCACTTATTTAATAACCTTGAGAGGGACATTGTGGCATTAGCTTTTGCTCATTTTTTTTAATGATCTATTCAAATTCTACTCAAATATCTATTGGCAAATACTCAGGTGCTAAAGTAACTGGAAATACATAAGGTTCTCATAATGTCTGATCCACGATCTTATTGTAAATTATAAAATAATCAATAGCAGATCATTTATCTGAAGGCTGCTCAAAATGTTCAATTTAGTTTGTAGAGTTTTTGAGTTTGTATCTGGAAAGAATCAACAATGTATTTAGTGGCAAATTCTTAATAAAGAAGATATGGTATTTTCAAGCCATGCAGTTTTTAAAAATTTTATCTCTTGTGACCAGGCTGTGGTTATGCAGATATTCATAAACATAGATGTCAGTAAAGTTCCATACTTTCCCAGAATATTTACAAATTCATTCATTCCTATTTCTGTTTTTGCTTATATCTTAAAGGTACTCTGTTTAATATTAGGTTATAGGAGTTGTGTAAGAGGAGTAACCTGGGCAAACATTCATAGCCAGAATAATGGTCTTTCTTTTTTTCATATCCACTCATATTCCAAGGAACCTGAGAAGGATGACATTTTCAGTTGCATTGTTAATGGAGAACACATCCTTGCTTAGTCTTCTTTGGTTTGGATTTAGTTCCTCGCTTTGCTTCCTGAACAGAGAAAACAATGCCTAACTTTAAATTAGTCGTCTGAGTTTTAACTTGAAATACTTTCTGATATGATATATTCATTCTCATGACCAACTGCGGTGTCATAAGTCTCCAGAACCAATTCAGGTAAAGCTGGAAAGTCTTATACCTTGCCTAGGCCTAGCACCGTAACATTAAATTATTATGTTCTACTGCTCTGCGATTTGAAGGCACTTTAATTTTCCTGGTAGCAGGGAATGATGAAGGCAGGAATGTATGAAAAGCTCCTAGTTGCTTGTAATTAAGGTGCATTGGTACAGCCGAGTAAATGAAAATCTCTCACAAGTAGATACCTTACTGTAAGCAAAATATAGTTACTGTTTTGACACATGATGTGATGGGTTTCTCCCCTTTGATGCAAATGTTAACTTTATTCATAACATACTGTAGCACCAAGCAAGGTAGCACTAAACAGCACTACAGAAATTACTGTTTATCCCTACATACAATCCTTTTTTGGACATACTTCTATTGCAGTGCTGTTCGCGTCCTGTCCCCTGTAACATTGTAGTCGATGTCAGTACACTGAACCCTCCCACATCTTTATTTGCTATAGCTGAAAACTATGAGGCCTACACTTGTTCTTACAATGGATTGTTATATAATATTGTTAAAAAGGTGGTAGAGAAGCAGTCTGAAAATGGAATAGTTAGGTTCTATGTTGTATCACAATGTTATAATTTTTTCAGAACAAGTAATTCCTACTTCATCATCTTGGCATATCTTGCAATAAAAAGCTTGCAGGAAGTGTACATGCAGGTATGAAACATGACACACAGAGAACAACTGCATTACACTCAGTATAAACCAAAACACTGACACTTAATATCTTCTGAATCACATCTACTCAAAGAACATTTAAAGTAAGCAAAAACTTAACATGGAAAGTTTGCTGCTTTATGGATATGTTAAAGCACGTTTCTTTGGAAATCCGATCTGAACTGTCTCATTAACTCTATTCATAGAATAGTTTATGAGCTTGTTTACCACAGAGAATGAAGAGGTTGCTTGTAAAGTTTGTCCTAATAAAATTCAGGTGAACACTAGTGATGAAAAATTATATTATACTTGCTACAAAATCTTTTTTCTTTCCTCACAGGATGGCAAAAATGAAAGCAACCAGAAAAAAATTTACAAATTGACGTGCAGCATGCAAAAGCTACAGTATCAGCCAATTCCTGGAATGCTACAGTTTCCCCAGATATTTACAGTTTAAACTTCATAGTAAGACACTCTCTGGAATGTCATTGGTCCCAGGATCTCAAAAGGATCTCCTGCCTTAGAATTGGTTTCAACAAAGATACTAGTATGATGCACTTGTTCATATTTCCAGGGAATTGTTTAAATTCTCAACAGTTCTCCAACTATTTAAAAGTACTTAATATTTTTAATGACAGAATTCAATATGCGCCTTGGCTTTTAATTTGTGAGCATGATAGACCATTTACTTGAGAGAAATGTGATTTCTCCTAAAAGAAAATAGAAGATCTAGATAAATGTTAAATACTTTCAGTGCCACCTATTGGCTGATAAATTATTTGATTTAAGAATAAACAGTTTCATAATTTTGGACAAAGAAGTGAGATAGGGCTACTTATACTAATATTTCTAATTTGTACTGAAGGTAAAGCCAGCATCAGTGTCTACAATCACATTCGAAGACATTATCCCATTTCCAAAGAACTTAAACTCTAAACACATATTTGTTTTTTCGTTATAGAAAACAACACATGAATGCATCCTGTGGCATGCTTCAGACATCTTATGGTAGGACCAATGTTCTAAAGCATGTACTGAATAAGTAACGTGGTGGGAGACATAGGAGTCACTTAAATCACTTAAATCAGGAAGTGATTTAAACTTTTCTTTTTAGCCTGACGATGGGTTTTTGTTTGTCTGAACATACAATCTAATCAGTTTAGCTACAGTTAGTTTCTCCTTTGTAAAACTTACAATATTCTTGATTGCATCTCAATTTCCATTTCTGGAATATACTGAGTACTCTGGCACCTCTGAGAACTTAAGCATGTCCTTAACTTTCCAGATTCATAATTTCATCAGGAACATGAGGAATACCATTCAATTCACTGGAACTACACACATACTTAAAGGTAATCTCATGATTGTTTTCTAGAGCAAAGCAAAGTTTGCCACCTTGCATGAATGAGGCTTATATATTTTATCACCTTTAAAATGTTCATGCTTCTTAACTCTCCTAAGGGCCTTGAGTTTAGGATTTTGGGTAAACTATCCAGAGGCTGTGTTTATACAGGGAGGGCTTATTTGTTGCATACATCGTTATGAAGCTTGATATTTCATTGCAGAGATGATACCTGAAGAGTTATAATTATTTCTTAGTTCTCGGAATTCTACTCTTAAACATGATTTACACTTTTTTCCACTGTGCTCTGAGGTTTGTTTGTCCCCTGGATAAATTATGCCACAGTAAAGAGGTGAAATTATGCCTAATTTCAAAGAACATAATTGCTTTGAAAATCAGGCTTGATTATAGTTCCCTATGTCAGAAAGGGACTTAGGGTCCCATACAGCTCTTTGTTCGTATGTTGCTGACACCTTTTTTAAGAAGGTGTCAGATTTTTGTTATTTGATTGAAGAATATGTTCCAGGTAAGATATCTTTTTAACCAGTGAAGCAAAAAGGAAAAGCACTTGGGGTGACAGAGACTTAGCTTATCTCTTTGACAAACTAGATATTTTAGATCAGATGCCTGGAGAAGAGCAGAGCTGCACCAATGCCAAGAGGATCCAACCACTGCAAACTGAGAATGGACCAATTTCTGGCCAGTCCTATCCTGAGAAAGGGAATTTATCTCACACCTCTTTAGCTACCTGAGAGTTCAGAGTCTACCTAAGCTGGATGTCTAAGTTCCTTCTATAGCCAAAGGCAACCTCTCCAGGTTGACAACCTAGGCAGAAATCCTAGGTATAGGATAATGAACCAGAAGAGTAAAGTATCTTTATGAGGTGTCCCATATCAGGGACTACACAGGAAATGCAGGTGACCTTAAATTTAACACAAAACCTTTTTAGGAGACTGAAATTTTGAGATGAGTCCTACTCTTAATGTCAAACTCTTTGACTTTGAACATGAGTAGGTCCTTTGCAAGAATTTGCAGTTGGCTCAGTTTCTTTAAAAAAAGAAAAAAATTGTCGGATCTACATTACAAAATAATCTTGGGATCAATGTCCCCGGCTGGGGGCAGGCAGGGCAGGATGTCTCCAGCTGAGGCCCCAGAGGTCATGGGACTGTCCCCAGCTGTGGAGGTCCACTCTGCCTGGTTCATAGGCAGCCTCCACTGTTCCTGTCCTCATAGTGCACTGACACTGTCAACATTTTGACACTGATTTAATCCCTCCTTTTCAGGCGTTTTCTACTCCTGGCATTAATTTTTGCTTCTCCTTTCTCCTGGCGCCCCTGCTGAATGAGGCTGTCCTTTTCTGGCACTGAAATGCAGCAAAGCAGCCTGAAGGCTGTGAACTTTTGGCCACAGACTCAGAAGCCATGATAGAGGCTGAGGCAACAAAATGACCCAAGGCCTGAAGCACGTTTGAAAAAAGAAAAAAAAATCTGTCCCATCAGATTTGAAATAAATTAGGTTTTTGCCAAATGACAACACAGTCCTTGGCCAAAGGACAAAAGAAATCCCAGGATGGGAGCAGTGCTTTCTCTAGGCTAACATGGTGCAAAAACCCCATGAACTCCTATGCTAAACTATATCCTCTTGGTGAGGGAAGAATCCCACACTACAATAATTATTTAATGACAGAAGAAAACCTCTGCCTTAGAGTCTGAATCCCAGCTTTCAGACCACCTCCGGCACAGGAGAGCTGTTCCCAGTTTTCTCTAGTTCATTTCAAAGCTCTGTAAACAATTGTAGTTCTTATATTCATTAATCTGCAACCTATTTGCTATTTGGTAGCACACAAAACCGATACACTGGTGGTCCTACTTTAATTCCAGTATCCAAACCTGACACTATATAGACTGAACCAGGAATGACCCCTCACTGTGAAAGATTATTTCCTGGCTAGGGGTAAAATCATATGAGGGCACCTAGTCTTGCAAAATGTGAACTGTGTAGGGGACTGGAAAAATAGGTACAGCAGCTGATTTGCAACACTTCTGATGTTAGAGGCTTTTGCTTACACAGGTCACAAGATGTTGATGCTGTCACACCCAGACCAAAATTCACGTTTTAATTAGTTTTCTGGATAAACCCAAATGTGGATCTGGAATATAACCTGTCTTTTTTAATACTAAGAAACCACTCATCACTTATGTAGCTTTTTTTCATAAGTGCTTTGATTTTTAGTAGATCAATTTATTTTGCTTAATCAGCCTCTAATTTCCCAAATAAGACAATCTTTCATATTAAATTGTGAAGTATCTATCTTTGTGTAGATAAACTTTTGCCACAGAGTTGCCTATGGCATCATCCTCATTTTTGTAGTTTCCTTTTCCAAACAAACAGAAATCATGTAAGACTTACCTTTCGGATGAGTTGTTTACCATTTTTCAATGTTTATATCATTTGACTTAGAAACTCATTTCTCCTGGTCCATATTCAAATAATTTTTAATAATGTTCTTAGTGAAAAACAGGTAATTACTGTGATTAATCTCAACTGATGACAACACACTGCACAACTAAATTATCACTCTAGAAGAAAAAACAAGCAACTCTATTTAACAGGGTTTCTTGGGTCATGAAGCTTGTTCAACTATTATGAAGTTTGTAATAAATTATCTCCATATGGTATTAACTATGTTCATGTCAAGGAAGTTGGTCTCAAGTGTGATGATTTTAAATGTCTACAAACAAATGTTTAGTAGAATCAGTCACTTGAGAACACAGTAGCAATATAATTCCAGCACTAATTTGCCATCAGCAAGACCGTCTAAACATATGCACTGAGCTGCTACTTTCTTTAAACAGTGGTTCTGGGTTGTGTCTCTCCACAAACAAAGTATTTAAAGATATAGTTCACTCTTTGTTAAAGATCTCTCTCAATCAACCAGTGTGCTACTTGGACATATAGAAATAAAACTTGAGTAAGACTCTTTCCTACATTCCAAACTGCTAACTCTTTGTTCTCCCTGAAATTATTCAAAAAGCTAATTGCTGCACAAATTAGGCTCGACTATAGTGGAACGTAAAGAGAAAAGAAAGAAAAGTGTGGGTTTATATTATTGAAAATTCCTATCTATGGGATGCCCTTATCTGACTCTTATGATTCCATGCTTTTTAGGTCCCAAGTAATTACTGAAATAATTCTGTGGCTCCTTTTACTCAAAACTATGATTCTAAGTCACAGCCTGGGACTTGTATTTTATCCAGGACAGTTTTATGATGTCTATCACTGTTTATTAAGTAGAGAAAACTCCTTTTATATTTATTCCTGAATGTTTTATAAGAGTCGAGTTGGAATTCCAAACTTCCAGAAATATGTATGTGCATTTGGAGCTAAACTAGCCTTAGCTTGAGCGTTCTTTTTGTTTTTTGAGAAAGTAACTATATTCTGAGGTTTGTATGAGAATATTATAACTTTATTTCTGTTTAAAGTGAGCTGAAACCAATTCTCTTTGTTGAGGAGCCAAACATTTATTTGCTTTAGCTTAACACATTACAGCGATTGTAGCCCAAAACGACAGTCTCTAGATACAGTTCATGTGACGTTGTTGGCTTGTTAAGTACATCCTTAAAAAAAGG
The DNA here is from genome assembly GCA_013389945.1 of Fregata magnificens. Classification (NCBI taxonomy): domain Eukaryota; kingdom Metazoa; phylum Chordata; class Aves; order Suliformes; family Fregatidae; genus Fregata; species Fregata magnificens. The sequence goes on along the minus strand of WAAD01013633.1, from coordinate 11,477 downwards.
TGGGAAAAAAAAATCCTAACTCTTTTTCATAAAGCAGCTAATAATGCACAGTTTCATTGGAATCTAAAAAATATTTACTACAATTTTAAAAGATTATGTTGAGAAAAAAATTCAAATGTATGAGTGTGTTTCTGGACAGCTTGATTGTTATGTCCTGCAGCTGTGTCACTTTTACTTACATTTTTGTGTACAGATTTATGTTGTAGATTTTCACAATAAGCAAGGCTCCAGACCAAGTGGATACAATATGATGATGCATTTTGAAAGTGATACAGTTCCCTTAATTTTTGTTTTAAATGGCTTCTCAGTCTCCTGAGTACCACCAGAGAGACTGGACTCCTTGATTATGGCTGAAGTGACAGATTTCTTAGTATGGGTACCTCATGGTGCCATTAGGATGACACTTCACTGGATGTACTATTTGCTGTGCCCACAAGCTCTTTAAAGCAGGAATTATTTGTTTATTTAAATAGTAGCTTGTTTTTCTGTGAAAAATGCTTAGTAATGGCTGCTCACTAGGAAAAAAGAAAAATCACTGAACCCTTAAAGCTACTTAGACTGGCAGCTGATTTAGTCAAATAACTTACAGCATCATTTTCTACTGTGGCAGTGTTCTTACGGGATTTGAGTGTTTTTTATGCCTGATTCTGGACAGCAAAATGGTAACGTTTATTTTTTTAATTTGTTATGACACAGAATTCCCATGAAAATTCTCATGAGCGATTCTTTGTTAATGAAAATATGCTCTTCTTGGGTCTTTTTTAGTATATCTCAGTATATCAATTTATCAGCTGAAAAGGGCATAAAAACTCAGCAAAAAGGAAAAACAAGCCCTAGGAAGGAAATAAATATATATTAAGCACAAACAGTATTCCTAACTGAATACATACATCATATTTTCTATGTTGTTCAAAGTTTGCTTTATAACACTCTAGCATTGTTCTGTCATCAATTCAAAGAAAGCCAATGCAAATAACTTCAAGACAAACAGCAATATCATTGCATAAGACCAAATTCATGTTACTAAATTTTACCTGCCTTAAAGTCAAATATCTCACCTAAATTTCTCAATACTTCACTCCACTCTGCGCTCTTTTAGAGAGCAGTTCAGCTAGAATTTGAGTGAATTGACATCTGGAAGTAACTGCCTGTCTCTATTTGTGTTTGCCTCCCTCAGTTATGGTTAGGTGAGATGGGGTGCCTTTCCCTCACCTTCCCCACAGTCACCTCAAGCTTATTTGAATGAAGAGAGTACAGGAGAACTTCATGTGTCCTCTTCCTTTTTAATCACACAGTTTATGGAAAAACAGTTCACATTTCTATCTTATTCTGATATTAGTTATTATTTCCATCTTGTCATAGATATGTCAGAAATACATTACTGTCCTTAGAGCCACTAAATTTTAATATTCTTCATTGAAGCAAAACTTCTCATATAGTCAGGATTGTAAAGGAGAGCCTTATTCCATTGTAAAGGTGACAGAAAGACACACAAGTGCTACATATTCACATTCTTTTAATTGATTAATTGACAATAGAATTATTTTTCATGGAATTATAACAAAAAGATAAAATCTTATTTATTGGGTTTTTTTAATTGACAATTCCATCCCTTGTTAACTAATTCCTCTACCTAAATAGATCCACAATAACATATCTGGGAATCAGACTTTTATCCAGGAGCCAGTGATGGAGCTGTCAGTCCTGATGATTAGTGAAGTACAGCTTGACTCTTTTCAAATTTCGCATTGTCTTGTAAAATAAAGTAAGGTGTATTTTATATTTGCACATATGTTTTCTAATTGTTTAATCAGCCAAGTCAAAATTTTACAAATAAAAAACATTTGCTATTTCACTACTGCATTGTTTGGGGTTGAAGAGGCATTTGATTATCATAATAGAGTAACTGTTATTAGCTACAGTGATAGTCAAAATAAGCATAGAATATTTATATAACACCTTTCACAACAGGGTCTTCTTCCAAATCATATAACCCATGTATAAACTGAGCATGAATAAAGTGTTAAGGTTAAACCACCAAACCTTCAACAATCAGTCATGGTGAAGACAAGCATTTTCTTCCAGGTATATGTCTTCAAAAAATGTGGTACCTCTTTAACATTAAAAGGCTAAATATTAGGTTATGTGAACACTAAATATTTCTTGCCTCAGTTCTATACAGTGACTAGAATTTTATTGTTTTAAAAGATTTAAAGCTTAACTTCTTCACTCCCACTCCACAGGATGTTTTAAAGAAGGTCTTCATGTATTCATGATTTGCTTTCCAGTAAGAGTGCATGATTAGCATTAAACCGTGCTTGGGCTTGTACACAGGCATGAAAGACACAGTTACATCAGTCTGTAAAAATACAGCTTTCCATTAGAAAAAGCTGTTTTACTTAAGATGGTATTTTTGACACTAGAAGTTTATTGTTTGTTTTTTCCTCTTTTTATTTCTGGTTAAATTACAATATCAAAATATCCCATTTATGAATTATATTGAAATGAAGAAATATAAATTTTCTATTCCCAAAACTTTTGTACAAGAAGATTGCTTCATTTCATGTATTTTTTAAATAAGAAATAAAAGTGTTGCAATAAAATGATTCATTTTTACTACCCAGAAACACATTTTCTGATGTTCTGTAAATGCTCTGAAAGAGTGCCTTCCAGTACTGTTTGAAACAGATAAAGTGCTTGTTCCCTTATAGATGAGATCATTAATCCACTGCAGGCACTGGGAATGTTACGAGCTTCACTTGGGCGAAGCATTTCAAAACAGGTTGTTGGATTTTTCTCTCAAATGCAAAGGTCTGGTACTAAATAACTATGCTATGGAAGAAAAATCTTATGCAGGCTGAATCCTAATTGAGGGAGTTGAGCAAGGTTTCAATTCCAGAAATCTGGAGAATGCACAGGGAATAGTTCTGAATATTCAGATTTCCAAGTACCGAGGATTTGAGTATTTGTGATATTTGAAGGAGATCATGAAGCCTTACCTCTATTGCTTGTTCTGCAGCACACAGCTATGACCATGGATCAATATTTTTCGTGTAATCTTGTTTTTGTGTTAGCAGTATCTCTTTCATTATTAAGATTAGTGAAGATGTCTAACATGTATAACCATTTTTTGTATATAAATGTGGAACACTCATTTCTATGAGAGACACTGTACTATATAGCCTGTGGTATATAAAAGCCTCTCCAAAGTAGTCTGGGTAATAGCAGTCTTTTGCTATGAGCTTATGCAAATACAAGACAATTTGCCACAAGAATTTAAAGCTTAGAGTTTACTTGCACAGTCCAGATATAAGAGGAATTCTAAATGGGAGTGAAGCAGCTTTCTCAAGCCCCGCAACAGGGTTGAAGGGTGAATAGTCTTGGGATAGCCTGTCTGCGGTAATGAAAAGGTATCTGTAAGTGACTTTGAAAAAGATCTAAGCTGAGGTACTACAGTTCTGGAGAGCTATCTTTTATTCTCAGCTTTGCTTCCTAGTCCAAATGGGGAAAATATTATTACAATTTGAATGGAGAATCTCTCTGTAACAGAAAAAGAGTCAATGGCATAGCCATTTTGCAAAAAAAACCAAAAACAAAAAACCCCCAAAAAACCCCAATCCCCCAAAACCACACAAACTCTGTTTATGTAAGAGAGAGTTTGCAAATGCCATCTAAAAGAAAAAATAATTTTTTAATGTTATACGTATGAAGGGTTGGGATAGGTGAAAGACTGGTGGGAAATTCGATCCCTAACTTTTTCTCCATTTCTGTAACTCTGCTTAGTGCTTAAGAGTTTTGGAAGAATACTGGCAAGAACTAACTGCTCCCACCCTACACAGAGTGAGATGAGAAACTTTTCAGGAAACTAATGTGTTTGTCTCCAATCTTCATTTTGACCCTTTCCTTTTCAGAAGTGGCATAATATTGTACTAAATCTCACTGATCCAGCTCCTTTAATCCAGTGGACTTTAGGGTTGACAAAATTTGTAGGGAGAGGCAATGTCTTCTGTATATCAAAGAAAAAGAAAGGACAACATTTCAGGCTTAAATGTACTTTTTCAGTCTGAAACAGAATCAGCCATTAAACAACAGAATGGTTCTACATCTTCTGAGATGGGCACATTAAAATATTGCTGTGGGCATAAGTCTGGTTTTTGGTGACTAAGTAAAATCATAAATTTCAATTTATTTCCCCCAAATTATTTAAGAAACACAGTCTACTTGTTTTCCTGTTGTGCTGGTTTTGGCTGGGATAGAGCTAATTTTCTTCATAGTAGCTAGTATGGGGCTACATTTTGGATTTGTGCGGGAAACAGTGTTGATAATACAGGGGTGTTTTCATTATTGCTGAGCAGTGCTTACACAGAGTCAAGGCCTTTTCTGCTTCTCACCCCACCCCACCAGCGAGTAGGTTGGGGGTGCACAGGAAGCTGGGAGGGGACACAGCCAGGACAGCTGACCCCAACTGACCAAAGGGATATTCCATACCATATGACATCATGCTCAGCATATAAAGCTGGGGGAAGAGGAAGGAAGGGGGGGACATTCAGAGTGATGGCATTTGTCTTCCCAAGTAACCATTATGCATGATGGAGCCCTGCTTTCCTGGAGATGGCTGAACACCTGCCTGCCGATGGGAAGTGGTGATTGAGTTCCTTGTTTTGCTTTGCTTGTGTGCGCGGCTTTTGCTTTACCTATTAAAGTGTGTTTATCTCAACCTATGAGTTTTCTCACTTTTACTTTTCCGATTGTCTCCCCCATCCCTCCAGGGGGGAGTGAGCGAGCAGCTGTGTGGTGCTTAGTTGCTGGCTGAGGTTAAACCACGACACCTGTATTCAAACATCTCCAGAGAATAGGTAGTCAAATGTTATTGATACTTGGTAAAATCCAGAACACTTTAAAATGAATCATCCATTGCATTCAGTAAACACATTTTCTGCCTATTTGGCCATCTATATGAAAACTAGTTAGTAAAAACCAAGCATTTATAATAGGGGTTGCTATTACTATTTATTTTCACTATAATCCCAGAAAGGCAGCAAAAAAGAAGGATTTGGGGTTTTTGAAGAACTTAGAAGAGTGGCAGATAATCTGTAAATAGACTGAAAGAAGAGATGGCAAAACATCGTGGGAAAGAGTAGTGAAATATTGCCTATACTTTCCTAATTCCAGGGGTTTTTTTCCTTTGTGACATTCAAAATGAAAATGTGTACCTTCCTGCAGTAGATGGTATGTTATGCTGGACTCCTTGTTTTAGTAATAGTGCAATTAAGGAGGGATTTGAAGAAAAAGAAAAGCTGGGTCTCAAGGCTAGTAATTGAAGGAAAATAATGGAAAGATTTCCAAGACTGTAGGCCTACCTTTCTGCTTTTTGTAATTGAAGGTGTACTTGGTCCTGCTGGCAACATAGTTTTTGAGAAAATATTTGTAAGGACTCTCTTACACTATGTTAGGCTTAACATCAGGATGTTTTGCAGTTATGTGGCTGAGTCTTCCTGACAAGTTTAAAAAATAGAAAAGAAAGGTTGTTTTGTGTTGCATACTACCTAAATATTGTACTCCTGTTGCATACACGTTAAAGAAAGTAGCTTCATAATTGATAAAAGGTTCTTTTCATCATTTTGATTGCCTAATGAAATATTTTTCTCAAATCCCCACAAGTAAATAATGATCCTTGTGACGCACATGTACACATCTACTTTTGTTGTGGATCTCAGATCAGCTGAGAAGCTTGGAATAGGTAAATTCATGGTTTATCTGTCACAGTCCTTGCAATGTAACTCTTCTTCCAGGAAGGATATATTAATCAAACTAAATCAACTCTCTGCCCATGCCTGCTGTCCAAAACATTATAACTCAGTCCTCCTGACAGTGGTGTCTGTTCTACTACCAAACCTTTTTCACCCTCTTTTCTGTTCTGTAGTTGAAACCTGTCACCCTTTAATTCTGGATAATGGTTGGGTGATTCAAGAGAGATCTTTTTACAAGGCTGATTATTTTTAAATTTTTCGTTATAATATATAGTATCTTTCCAAAGAGCTTGAGATTAATGAAGGGTCTTAAGTAGCCTACCTGACATTTTTAGTTATTTGAATCTCATATTCAAATACCATGACATCTGCAGAAATTTTAATGTCAGGGCCCTGGGTGTACCAATGTACCTGAAGTGCCCTGGCAAGTCTCATCTGAGGCCTCTACCAGTGCACTCTCTGCTCATTGGGTTAGGAGTTGCATTAACCTCAGGCTCTTGCTCTTCTTGGTCCTTCCCTCAGCTATGCAGTAGGTAGGCTACACTCAGCCCTGACATTCAGGCAGAGATTTGCAAATGGGTCTCTGCTCTGCTGCATGGTAGCTGTAACCTCTGAGCTACTGGAATGAAGTCTCTCATCTTTATCTGAAGAAAGATGGACCTAGCTCCTGAAGAGGGTTCACAAGTCAGAGCCCTGCATGGAGGATCCAAGTCTGCAGGGTAGTTATTAAGACTCAAATCTCTTCTGAAGTGGTTGCTTTTCAGCCTAGTAAATTTTGTGACTGTTTAGCAACTAATATTTTACCTTGCTCTATTTCCCTGGGAGTCTGCTTCTGAACCACTCAGTACTCGGTGTATTCTTCCAATGAGTGGGAGATGGAAATTTATTTCCCTCCTGCCTAAGGGTATTTCATCTCCCCACCACTAAATGCCCTAAAAAGCTGCCAGCAGAGGAAGTGGGTGGAGAGGTGTACACAGAATATTTCAGTATTTTTTTCTTGTGCAGCATTAAGCAAAATGGGAAAAATAGAATATGTTGGATATAAATTACTAAACTCATTTGATGTGGTAAATTAGCCTGAATATTAAATACTGGACTACACAGTTTTCCATTGAGAAAGAAAGGCAGTGAAACAGATGTATAATTTTCAAGCTTAAGCTCTTCTCATTATTCTGCAGACACTTTTTTCTTTGCAATATTATCTCACAGTAAGCCATAAACATGTTAAGTATTGTGCATTGTTCCTATAGAAATTTTTCCCAAAGCTTCACAATAGTAGAGGGAGATGAGAACTCTACATGCCTATTTCTTGCCTATAAAGATTAAATAATCGGGGCCATTGTTCAGGGCTATCTGCTCTGCATTCTGAACACTCGTCATTTGGCAGTATTTACACACCTACAGGACTGATCATGACTTGTGTGCCAAGTAAGGATCTGTAACTGTCACTGAATCCAGCTGTTTTGACTGTGCTTCTATTCATAATGGATCACTTTCAGAAAAGCACAGGCAATGATTTATGCCTGCTTATAGGGGAATTCAAATATAAATATATTTGGCTACTTGCTGACCCAAATCGAAAATCTCCCAAAGGACACTGTAATGGTGAAGAAGAATTAAGAGACAGGACCGAAAATCCCTCAGAGAAATGAAAGGTAGGAATGAATGCTTTTCTATCACCAAAAACTGTGTTATTGTCCATGCCAGGTGGTTAGCTTATAAATGGTTCCTTGAAGAAAATAAGTACTTTCATCACCGATAATACCTATAGAATTTTCCTCACTGTTTTTATTAGCAAGGGAAAATCCACATCAGAATTTCCTACCCAAATCTGAGCCAGTATGAAATAACTTCATGCTGCAGGACTTGCAGATATAATAGCAGCCCCGAAAGAAAATTTGTTCTCGAAATGCTGCGTAAGTTTCAAAGATTTTTTTGTTCTTATGGCCGCAAAGATGGTATTTAACTATCTCCCTTGACCAGGCTGCAAAACATTTAAGAACTAGTAGACCTGGAACTGAAGGTCAGGAGAATATTATGAGGTCAAATACTGATTACCATGAAAATAATTTCTATAATGCTGATTTCTTTAGCCTTCAAGAGTGGTATTGGTTAATTTAGTAACAATTGCTTGCACATTTGCAGTATTTTGCTCCTAGATTACAATGGAAAAAAAGTAAGAAACAGTTGTTTTTCAGCATGAGAATGTCAGAAAGTCACTTTTAAAATAAGCTCTAGTTCTGAGTGTTCTGGAATAGGCATCACTGTCTTCTGCAAAATTAACATTAGTCCTGAAGTTTATTTTTTAAATTTGCCCACAAAACCAGCCAGAGATTTGACAGTTGTGTGCGTGAAAAGTTAAGTGAAGCTAGGTTATACATGGGAGTTGCTTCAAGCAAGTCTTGACACAATTTTTGTTCTATGCCTAGTAGCGTTTCTTCAGGATTATCTGTTGTAATATAATTGTCTCTTTTTACTTTATGTACCTATGACGTTATCATTATTAAAGGTTTCTTCAGTGTGTACAAATAAACCAAGCCTAGAAATAGTCCTTTCCCAAGCAATGGAAGAGGGGTCCTGGGGCTCCAGAATTGTCCGGATTTTGGGAAGTTATTATTAGTATAGCCTTTTCTTCAAAGTGGAACACCATTCACACAAATAACTTAGGTATGTTCGGCTGAATGTGTCTTACTAAGAAAGAATAATGGTCTATCATAGTGTCTTCTGGTCTTGAGCAACATTTGAGATTATACAACCAGTAGAAAGGGTCACACAAGTTTCTAAATTTTCTTCTTTCTGTTACATACATAACATAAGGTCATTAAGTGAGGTGGAAGAAACTTACAGTTTTATGGATTACATTACATGGATTACAGTGTACAGATGTCTGTAAAGTACACCCACATATGAATTCACCAGGATCCGTTAACAAAGTGCTCTGACAAAATGCTTACTTAGAAGCAATATAGCCCTTATACCACATAGGAAGCTGTATTGGGTTTATGTATGTGATACATTGTGGGTAGCATATTGCTTTACTTCAAGAGACAGGCAAGAACTAGATTGTTCCTTGGTGTTACAAAGAACACACATTTGGGCAGGACCCTGCCAATCTTCTTCTGTCCTCTTCTGTTCCCAAGGAGGATTATATGTGGCTATGTTGCTAGAGCCCCAGTTTGAACATGGCTGGAATGTTTCCCAGACGAGGGGGAGAGAATGTTGTAGCCAGAATTACAAGCTGCCTAGCAGACACAAAAATAATTGTGCACAAGTATATACATGTGGGGTCTATGCTAGGTCCAGATTTTGTCTCACTCATTTATATAAATGCCAGGTCTATGGCCAAGCAATGTTACTATCTGCTGGGTATTCCCCCATCCCATTTAAAGTACCATCTGCTATTTCATATATCTGCCAAGTATGTGGATTGTCTGCTGTTTTCCATTTTATGTCACATTATTAATAATGGTAATGAATGTTTGCTGAATGATAGTTGCATGGGCTGTAGTTGTAAAATTCATGGTCACACTTTCCTGTCCTTTCCTTATTTATTTTACAAGTGCCAGAACTCTGGACATACTTTTCACCTCTCAAATATTTATTTAACCTAAGGATTCCTTCTAACATCCCAACATATCATAGTGCTCTACAAAATATTACTCCCTGATTCATGTAACTACATGAGACCGAGTGTGTATGCATCCATGCATTTTCAACCTATGCAGGCAGCAAGTACAAAGTATAACAAGTTTTAAATACAGAAAGGAATAATCTGGCAGGGCTCCCCTGTCTCACATATTTGAAGAAGCCCATCCTTTCACAGTCACAACAGTAAAGATAGCAAATGAATAGTCCTTCCCCACACCTCTCCTTTCACCAAGTTTAGTAACCCATTATGATAAACAGTGTGCAGCATGTTTTGCTATTTTAAAATGTGATAAAATGGAATTAATTTCATTTTAAAAAGCCTCACACAAGGACACTTTTTTTCCTTTCAATATATCTTCTTTTTAAATGCCTGAGCTCTGAAGACCCTTATATCCATGGCTTAAATGAAGGTAGTATAAAAATAACCTTTCAAAGGGACATCCCATATGTAATTTGTCATGATATGTAACTCAATTTCATTGTAGCTGTGGATACTTATGACGGTTGCATGATATATACTTCACATCTTTATTGTAACTATCTTTCCACTGAAATCTGGTATCAGACCTCTGCAGTGGGATAGTACAGTGTAATCAGAAGTAATCATGTCTTTCCCATCAGAACTGTCTGTCCCAGTGTTCCCAAGAGTGCATAAAAAAACACTTAATCACAAGGTGTAATATGTTTGTTGGCAATTTCATTTTTTGTTTCACCTTGAGAGCTACAGTGAGGTCAACCCTCATGAGTACAATTTTATGGTCTGCCATAATAACGTGAATCCTACCTTGAATATTTTTTACTTATATACATATAAGGTCAGTGTGAACTGTAAATATGTCTGTCATTGAACCAATATTGTTGATTTTGGCCTTGTTTTCTGACAGTTCTAGTAACTTGAAATAAACTTTCAGCTAGGTCCAAAAGAGGATTTAGTAGCTAAAGCAGACTTAGGTAAGACTAAGTCCCTAAATTCAAAACTGTAGGAATGAAAAATGGTGGTCACCTTCTGCTTCGCCTTGAAGGTGTCACAGGTCCATGAAAGATCCTCTTTTCACATGCAGGACTTTGAAGGGTTCAGGAAATGATCGACAAGTTGTTTAAGTGTAGCTTTTATCTAGCCATTAAGGGTTCTCCACAGTTTTCCCTAATGAGCTTTAATCTAGTGGCTGTTTCCAGGGCATGCCTTGTGCACTTTAACATGAGAGGACACTGCTTTGTGTTGGAGTCAAAAGAGGAACATGAATTCAGGTAGTTTGGCCAAATGCATCTCCCTCTATCTGTCTCCAGCCTAATAGGGCAATTCACAAAGAGAAGCTCTTGTTGAAAGCAAAGATGCTGCATTTCACTGGTCAGGCTGGTTTCAGTGCTACACGTATCAAACAAATGCTGAAAAATACCACAACAGTTCTAGGAGTAGGCACACTTTCCCCAAAAGAGCAAAAGCATGGGGCTACAAATCATAATCCTCCTCCTCCAGCCCCTTTCCCTATGTGCCTCTTTCCAAGGTGGCACATGGTGGCAGCAGGTGAGGAGGGAATGAACCCCACCGCAAAGCAACCATGAGACATCGAGCATTGGTGTAAAAGCTGCAGAGGACACTAACTCTACATCTCACCCGTGGGCAGGCCATTTGAAAACTGGGCTGTATATGTGAGACCCTCACTCTTCCCTTGACGAAAAGACTACACTTTTACCTCCAGGAATGTGTTGCAAAGTAACAAGAGTTTTTTCCATGTAGTTCAGTGAAACAATGAAGTTCAATGACTTGTCTTTGGATTTTCTTGTTGAGTGGCAGTCAGTGACAGCGACTGATGATTGCATGCTGATAGGTCCCCTCTCACTGTGTGGCTGTTTTCAGTTTTTTTCTAAGGCAACTGTCTCCCCTTTGGGACCTACCAGGGAATCTACCAGGGGACTAAATGCCTAATTTAGAGCTCCACAATGTGTTTGAATTTGGCACTTTTCCTTTGAGTGTTCTTCTCATAAGGGATGCTCACAAACTGGCACAATGCCCTGACTCTTCTTTTTTTTTTTTTTTTAATAATGGAAACAATGTATAATGTCTTGTTAAGGTTACAA
>WAAD01013632.1:13314-25008 GCA_013389945.1 Fregata magnificens | reverse complement strand
TCTTACAAGTGAAGTGCACTCTCACTCCTTCTGCGTCAGGCCCTAACACGTGCAGCGGCTACTCCTGAAGACAAACATTGCAAACAATGAATGCCCCCCGCCTCCTCCTTCTTTCTCCCAGGTTTATTCCTGAGCAGATGTCACATGGTAAGGAATAGCCCCGGTCAGCCCAGGTCAGCTGTCCTGGCCACCCCCCTCCCAAGATCNAGCTGTCCTGGCCACCCCCCTCCCAAGATCCTGCCCACCTCCAGCCCACGGCAGGGGCGGGGGGGAGCTGTTGGAGAGACAGCCTCGATGCTGTGCGAGCACCGCTCAGTAGCGTCCAAAACACTGGTATCGCCTCCAGCCACCAACACAAAGCACAGTAGCCTGCTATGATGAAAACCAACTCCCCCTCAGCCAGACCCAGTACACAGTCTTACCTGGATTCCCTACCAAGCATTGCTGGTGTACGTGCCCACCACAGACTAATGTGGCAAGATTGTCTCCACTGCCCCAGGCCATCATCTGGGCAAGGAGATTACCTGCATTGTGTGTTTATCTTGCATCTATCTGACATCTGTAAATACGAAAATATTCACTTATTTTGAAGAAGTTAGAAGTTGTTGTGACCAAAAATTAAACTAGATCCTTGGTGTTTTGGGGAAGTTGGGAAGGCTTCAAGATAAAAAGCTCCTAAACAAGTTTACGACCACGACTTTTGGTCTTAGAAGAACAGATGCACGGAACCATAGAGATAAGGAACTACAGAGCAAACACTAAATCAGAACAGACTACCCCTCAAGGACGTTATATACGCGATCCCAGAACTGAGTTTGTGCAAAAGCAAAGGTTAACTAGCGGACACAGTGAGGAAGAGTATATCCTTCATCCAGAGACCCCTGACGACCACCCGGAGACACTAACAGACATGCGCAAAGGACATTTGCGTATGATAATGAGTTCTGGAAAAGTAATGAATATGTATGTGAAACTTGTATATAAGCTATGCAATTAACCCTGTGTGGCACGCACATTAGGAGGAGTGATCCCCTGTGCATCCAGTGCTGCAATAAAGAATACCTGCTTAATAGTCACCAAGACTATTGAGTCCTGATTTCGGCATTTCACGGCTTCATTTCCATGTAACACTGAGGACAGGCTGTCTGGGGTTCTGTCGTGAAACAATAATGATTCAGTTTGTCACATGTCTCCATGTAAGCTCTATCATTTTCCAAGGGTGAAAGATGGAAGTTCATGCCATTTAGGCTGTTTAATGATTCATGTAATCCCAGTTCTCCCCATTTTGACATGTTCCTCTCCTCGTTTTAACTGTCTCCTGCTTTCTTTCAAGGTACTTCTCCATCTTCCCATGTAATAGCTGGTGGGGAGAGAGGAAAAGAGTCACTCTGTTTGACCTCATCAGACAAAAAATGGTGTGAATTCCATTTTTTACTTTTTATTTTTTTCAAGATCCCAGTATCATGGGGGAAGGAGCAGCGTGAACTGCCTAAAGGAAGGGGGTGAAAGAATTATCGAAGCCACAATTCCCATGTCCTGTGAGGGTCAGACGTTTTGTCCCATGTATGGTTCTTGCAATTTCTCTTTGAGAAATAAATTTTTAAGGGATGATTCTGTCAGACTGGGTTGTTTATTGTCTGTACATAGGACTCAAGATCACAAACCAACCACATTGAACTACATTTATTGAAAGGTAAATCAATCATCAACATAAAAACCTACCAGCTAATGTGAATACTCTGCTATGTTTTCTGCTTGTATGTATAGGGCAAAACTCAATCAGTTTTAATGTTGTTTAAATTTGTATGCCAATTGCCTATAACTTTTATACACTCTTGACAAGCTTTGTCTCACCTAATCCTAGCTATATGAAGCAAAGACAGTTATACCAGTTTTTAACATCGGGTTCTCTTTTTACTCACACAAGAAAAAAAGTACTTTTGGAGCATGATTAATCTATGCTACTATTGCTTTTTTTAAGATACTTGTTTCCCACTACAGACTGCCCTCCAGAAATGAATTTAAAAAGGGACAAATACATTGCAATCTAATTTTTCCTACATGTCATATAGAATTTGGCCTCGGATATGGTGCTCACTTGCATACCCGCCCTCGCGCCAGTTGCTAGCACTAAAAACACATGGGCTGTCTGACCCCTGGTCCCAGTCCAGTTGCTGGCATCCAGACCACAACTTGCTGCAGTTGCCAGCACCATGGATACAAAGGCCTCTGGCCTGTGTCCCACTCCAGTGGCTGGCACTTGATTTCACTAATTTCTGTCCAGTTGCTGGCACACAAACACATGGGCCTTCTGACCTGTGGTCTAACTCCAGTTGCTGGCACTCAGACCCGAATACACACATGTACACAGAGAACAGACTTCCCCACCCAGGAAAAGAGTTAAAAATGGAATTTAGTAAGAAGATAGAACAGACTGCACTGATCAGGTGCAGGACATGACCACACCAGCATGCTGACCAGTCCTTGTTTACATGCAACCGTCCCTTTTTATCCCCTTATCACTCTATTTTCACACATACGTTCCTCCCCAAATCACCTAGGTCCGCAACTTTCTCTGCCTTTGGTTCCTCTCCTAGAGATCCCAGAATAAATTCTGTGCTTTCCCAAAATGCTGGTCCCCGGCATGCCATAACATGTCCTTAGGCAGTAACTCCCGTTGGTCCAAAAGGTGCTACAACCTTGACTCTCCTTCAGTCATCATGATGGGTTTCACATGTGGAATGGGTCTGTTAAGTCTTCTGTGACAGCCTGAAAGGAGTGTGGATAGGGTGTTCCCTCTTCTGAGCCTGTAATTTGGGTTCTCCTGCCATTTCACCTCTGTGCTCCTCTATCCTTGTGAAGATGTGCCACTGATGGGCTGATATCTCTCCCTGTGATGGGCCTGGGAGCTGCTGGGGCAGAGTATTATTTGGCGTCCCCCTCCTGCCACTGTGCTCCTTTGTGGATATGTGTGCTGGATTTGGGGCTGGGGTTAGAGTTAATTTTCTTCATAGTAGCTAGTATCGGGCTATGTTTTGGATTTGTGTCAAAAACAGTGTTGATAATGCAGAGATGTTTAGTTATTGCTAAGTAGTGCTTACACTAGTCAAGGACTTTTTTAGCTTCCCATGTTCTGCCAGGTGCACAAGAAGCTGGGAGGGGACACAGCTGAGACAGCTGACCCCAACTGACCAAAGGGATATTCCACACCATATGATGTCATGCTCAGTATATAAAGTGTGGGGAAGAAGAAGGAAGGGGGGGACGTTTGGAGTTCTGGCATTGGTGTTCCCAAGTAACCGTTAAACTTGATGGAGCCCTTCTTTCCTGGAGGTGGCTGAACACCTGCCTGCCAATGGGAAGTAGTGAATGAATTCCTTGTTTTGCTTTGCTTGCGTGCGTGGCTTTTGCTTTACCTATTAAACTGTCTTTATCTCAACCCACGAGTTTTCTGACTTTTACCCTTCTGATTCTCTCCCCCATCCCACTGGGAGGGAGTGAACGAGCGGCTGTGTGGTGCTTAGTTGCTGGCTGGGGTTAAACCATGACAATATGTGGACGCATTTTTTGTCACATAACCTAGAAAACACAACCAGCTAATCCAAATATGTCATTTGCTCATAAGCCCATGTTTTAAAGAACATGTATTTGAAATACACATCTCAGAGGTTACACAAATTGCAGTTTCTTTAGAATTCTGCCTAAGGCTGTTCTCACATCTTTATTTTTCAGGCTGTAGATGATGGGATTCAGCATGGGGGTTAAGATGCTGTACTGGGTGGACAGCACTTGGTCTAGAATGATTGATGAGACTGATTTGGGTTTTGTGTATTGGAACAGAGCAGTTATGTAGAGTAATCCCACTACAATCAAGTGGGAGCTGCAAGTGGAGAAAGCTTTGTGCCTCCCTTCTGCAGACTGTATCTTCAAGACAGTGGCAATGATATAGATGTAGGAGATGAGGGTGAGCAAAAAGGAGCTGGACCCAAAGATCACAGCAGAAAAAAGAAGAATGAGTTTACTGAGAAAGGTCCCACTGCAAGCAGCAGACAGGAGAGGGGGCAGCTCACAGCTGAAATGTTTGATTTCTGTGTGCCCACAGAACTGAATATTTAACACAGGAATTGTGTTTAGAACTGAATATAAGAGACCCATTGCCCATGCACTCCCCACCAGCTGATAACAGAAAAGTTTGTTCATAGCTTCTTGATACTTCAGTGGATTACAGATGGCCATATATCGGTCATATGCCATTACTGAAAGCATAAAAACTTCACACCCAGCTGAGAGGAAGATGAAAAACATTTGAGTCATACATGCATTGACAGCAATGGCTATGCTTCCTTTCACAAGGAAATTCACCAGCATCTTTGGAACAACAGTGGTGGCATAACAGATGTCAACAAGGGCTAAATGAAAGAGGAAGATGTACATAGGAGAGTGAAGGTGGAGATCAGTCCTTATGACCATCATGATTACCATATTTCCTAATAAAATGATTAGGTAAATAATTAAAAACACAGTGAATAGAAGGCTTTGAAGGAGTGGATCTCTTGTAAGTCCCAAGAGAACAAACTCAGTTCCACTTGTTTGGTTTTCCATTTACTCTATGTGACCTGAATCGGAGAGAAACGCATGATGTTAGCACTGAAATCAGAACACACAAAATCACAAGAATTGACAACCAGGTTGCAGGTCAATGTGGGGTTAAGAAAGGAGATTTCAATCCACATTAGGAATCAGGGGGTTTGGAAGAGGTATGCAGACAGTGTTTGAAATAGGCCTTTTCCCCATTGAGCCCAGCTGGTACTTCCTGTTCCTATTCATTTTGTCCTCTGACTAGGACCTTTTAGATTCCACACAGGACTGAAGTCTTGAAAGCTGAGAATTACAAATTAGGCTACCTATCATCAAACATGGGGAAACCACAGGAATTCCAGTAAGTCTGTGCACCTGGTCCTAGACTTTGCTTCCTCACTTACAACCTCAGTCCTGAACATACTGTGAGTTAAAGGTTCCTCCAGTTCTCAGGAATTCTACTATTCAACATTTTTCTTATTCTGCTGAGGGCCCCAGATTCCCACAGCACATGGTTTCAGTATAACCCCTGTGGACACAGAGGTCTGTGAGATATATATATTGATGTGTTTGGATCCTGCATGTCAAACTATGGCAAGTGGAAGTTTGGGGCTTAAATGTTTGGGTTTGAGGGGGAGAGGTGGGGGGTTGTTAGGCATTTTTTAAATTTTGTTTTGTTTTTATGGTGATTCTGCTCAAATATCATATAGTTGAATTTTAAAGCAGAGAACACTCATGGGATGTTTTCTGTACAAACATGCCCTTCTTAACTAGGTCCCTTATTACTTTTTTCAGTAAAATGAAGAAACTTATGTAGGGAAAAAGCAGTAAGAATGCCAAGCATAATAGTCTCCTAGCCTACGTGATTATTGTTAGTCACTTAACCTGAGAAATGTCCAACACAGATGTGATGCATCTCTAATACACAGGTGTTTGTAGCTCTGAATGCAGAACTAAGTTATCTCAGTTATGGAATGACATAGAATATCATTGCAAAGTGTCTCCACACACTTATTAAGCACAGTGTCTCAGGAGGCAGAACTGCAGTTTGAGACAGTTCCCCACTTTTACCACTTCCACATTTGGCATGGGTTTCCCGCTCTGAAAAGCTAGCCAAGTAACTCTGTAGTTCAGGCAGAATCAGATCCAGCATGTCACATGTATGGACACCCAAGGAAAGTAGGAATAATTGTGGACTTAATCTGAAAGGAATCAAGGGACTACAAAAAGTGAAGGCTACCACAGGGTGAGATATGATATCCTACAACAGAGCAAAGATTTTTTTTTATTTAAATCAATATCTAGTTCTTGGATTCTTCTGCTTCCAGCACAGTAGTCTGCAAATGGGAAAATCATTGGTTTTCAGGAAGTCTTGTTACCTACATGCGACATATGAAGACACGGACTCACTTTCATTTCAAGTGAGACCTCGTTTATTGTTCCCTACACACTTTTATACATAGCCCAAAATATCAACTCCGCCCATATATGTTCCCCCTTAAAACTTTCCACTGTTGAATTCTTCTCTGTTCCAACCTCCTCTTGACCTTCGTGGATTGTTCTGTTTATCTTTTACGGTTTCTCCTGCTTGCCACGTCAGCATTCCACCTTCGGTGTCTCTACTTTTCTCAGGCCCAAGGCTTGTTAGATATCAGCTCTTCTGTGCTACAGCTCCAAGGGCTTAGTAAGACTGTCATATCTGTTCCCTGCTCTCGTTCTCTTCCCACACCTACATGTTCTTAGTTATAAACAGATTTTGCTATTTTGGAAAGTTAGTCATAGAAATCTAGATTTAAGGGGAAATGGTCACCTCCAGAAGATGATTCATGTCAGTTAGCATTTAAGATACTGAAAAGGATTCAGAATCTGGAAATGTTTTTCTATCTCAGTTTACAATACAGTTGCATTTAAACTTAGCTGAAGTTGAATCCATCCATCTTTTAATTTCTGGGTAAAGTTGTTTTGGTTTTTTTTCCTTTAAATTGTGTTCTTAAGGGCTTAATTTTGCTATTTTTAAAAAACTAGATTAAGTTATTCCATTAAATTTAAAGAAAATGCATAGAGTGACATCCACAAAGAAAAGTAGTCTGGCAAAAAGGTAACATCTTCGGTTTGACTCTTTTTAAACCAAAAAAGAGCTATGGAAATACTCTGGTGTGAGCTATGGAAATACGATGGTTTGTATTTCAAAAGTACTGCAGAGTTAAATGGAAAGGGATTTAGCTACATATACAATGCCAAAGCCTGCTTGCTTTTGCTTTTTTCTATATATATGTATGTGCTGGTTTTGGCTGGGATAGAGTTAATTCTCTTTATAGTAGCTAGTATGGGGCTATGTTTTGGAGTTGTGCTGAAAACAGTGTTGATAATGCAGAGATGTTTTAGTTGTTGCTAAGTAGTGCTTACACTAGTCAAGGACTTTTCTAGCCTCCCATGCTCTGCTAGGTGCACAAGAAGTTGGAAGGGGAGGGGACACAGCTAAAATTGTTGATCCAAACTGGCCAAAGGGCTGTTCCATACCATATAACGTCATGCTCGGTGTATTAATGGTAGGAAGCTGGCCAGGGGGGAATCACTGCTCGGGGACTGGCGTGGGCATCGGTCGGTGGGTGGTGAGCGGGTGTATCACCTGGGTTTTTTGTGTTTTGTTTTGGTTTCTTTCTCTCTCTCTCTTGTTTTCCTTTTCATTACACTATTATTATTATTAACATCATCAATACTATTATTATTATTTCTATAATTTTACNGATCCAAACTGGCCAAAGGGCTGTTCCATACCATATAACGTCATGCTCGGTGTATTAATGGTAGGAAGCTGGCCAGGGGGGAATCACTGCTCGGGGACTGGCGTGGGCATCGGTCGGTGGGTGGTGAGCGGGTGTATCACCTGGGTTTTTTGTGTTTTGTTTTGGTTTCTTTCTCTCTCTCTCTTGTTTTCCTTTTCATTACACTATTATTATTATTAACATCATCAATACTATTATTATTATTTCTATAATTTTACTTTAGCTATTAAACTGTTCTATCTCAACCCACAAATTTTCTCACTTTTGCCCTTCTGATTCTCTCCCCAATCCCACTGGGGGGTGACGGGGTGAGTGGGCGGCTGTGTGGTGCTTAGCTGCCTGCCAGGTTAAACCACAACAATGTACAAGCATGATTCTGCACTGTCTTGTCCTGCCCCCAGAAATCCACACTAGCTTATAGTTCTTGCAAAATCTACATTCACTGAGTTATTTTGTTTAGAAGTTGTGTACTCACCAAGGAAAGAATAGTTTCTTCTTTTTCTCAAGATGTCATTAAGTATTTGCTATTCATCCTTCTCTTCTCTCTACAAATGTGTACTGGAAAGTGTTGAGTGAATTTATTAGTACAAAACATAGCATAATGAGATAACAACAGCGCATGCATATATATACTCAATAAAATAACAGTGGAATTCATCTGCCTCCAACACGCATATCTAGAATAGGTTATAATTGAAATGCAGATAGGGTGATTAAATATATCAACACATACATTGATAGATAAATAAGGAAATTAAGTCATGATAGATATCCAAGTTTGAACCATGCAATATCTCCTTTCTGTCTTCTTCTTTTAATTGATCTGTTTAGACAAAAAAAAATTAGTAAATGTTTCCAAAGTTATAACACTATAACATGTAAAGCTCTCTCCAGCTCTCTTCTTCTCCAAGCTATGTCACTATTCTTTTCTGTCCTTCCTCTCAGTTCATCTTTAAGCCAAAAATTGTACACAACAATGTGCAGTTTACCACCAGGAAAAAAGGCTTCTCCATCTTGCTGGTGGTCTGCTGGGAAGGAGGTCAACACACACCTCTCTCCTTATTGCTCCTCTCCTTTCATATTCCTAACTCAGCCTTAATTCTAGAACATAAATATATTCTTACTATCTCTGTGGCATGTGAAAGAAACGAAGAATATTATGGAACAGCAAATAATGAGCATTTTACAAAAGATAGGCTAATAGGTTGCTATTTTGTTTCTTCTATCCCCAGAGAGCTGTGCCTTAACCAAGAGTGCCTTCCACACACTCTGACCTTGAAGAATGCTGCATCCACCCAACTTTCATGTGATGCCCAAGGAATAACTCCAGGGATGCTGAAAAGAGGAACTTTTTATTAACTCATACTGAAAGTATCCACTGATACTTCAGCTGAAATGAAAATGAGAGGTTGATTTCAAGTCACTAAAATTAAAACTAAATTATTTTATTTGCTAAAACTTTTGAGATGAGCATGAAGTTGAGAATTTATTTATGACTGATCTCTCATCTAAGAGATGGTTTTTGTTCTCCTAATGTTAAGTATCTACCATGTCAATAACAGCAGCAGAGCTAGTTGGCTAATGTCCTTACATTAACAAAGAAGAGAAAAAGGCACTTGTAGAGAGTGATTTTCTGCCCTATCAGGGAACCATACCTTTGAACATTTTTTTTCTTCATACTGAGTATAAAAGAAATTGGAATAACTACCTGAGCTGTTGTTATCCAAAGCCCAGCTATCCAAATCGGAACAAGTAAATCCTATGAGAAAGAATTACTGTGAAATGAGGTGACACAGCTTGCTTTCTTTCTGTTCATCCTCTTCTTGTCTTTTATTAGAAGACTATTCCATTGAACTCTCTGGAGTGATTTGTCTTCTGCCTTGTGAGACCAAGGAAGCTACTACTAATCATTCATCCTGTTGCAGAGGTTTTGTAACTATAGTCTGACAGATAACTATGGGTTGAGGACAGTTTAACTGAGTGAGCAAGTTGTTTACTTAGGTGGACTTACTTTCATGAGAAATAGTATTAATTGTTGAGCTCTTTTTTCCCCCAGGTTCAGCACCCGTTCCACAAGAATTCATCTCACTTGATTTTAGGCACCTAACAATAAGCTGAATAAGAGTAGATTTGTTATCTGTTCTCCCTCATTAGTCAGAAGAAAGGGTTAAGCAGTTAAGAAGATTAAAGACAGTGTATCTCTATATTTGTATCACTACAGGTTTATCCCATACCATGCCTTTCCCTAGGAAATAATTCTGGCCACTGTCAAAGACAGGGAACTGTTTTAGGTAGTCCTTTGTTCTGAGTAGATATTATAGCTTACAGTCTTATGGTACACCAGGAAATTAATTTCCATGCAATGCCTTTAATTCCTCAAAGAATTAGGTTCAATTCCATCAGATTTTATTCATGTGATAAGCTCTTGTAGACCATAACACCATTGTGAATATTTCTCATATTGTAACTACTCAGGTATATTGGAGAAGTGGTAGAAGTCATACCTATTTTACCCTTAGCATGTTTATAACACTTTTCTTGCAAGAAAGTATGGAAAGATAGTGTAGATGAACCTAGTAGTAAAGGTTGAAACTGTACACACAATATATATAGGATGGCTGGAAACCCATACAGTAGGAGAAGTTACCAAGAGTAACTAGGCAAAATTTAGGGGAGTGAAGCAGATACATAAACATAGGTGGACAGCTGAATTGGAGATACCTAGGGTATCCTTTCTCATCTCAAACTGCATTTCAGAAGTATGGGATTCTGTTGGTCCTGTGTTATGCATCTAGCTCTTTTCATTTATTTTGGATACCTTTGGACATCTGGACATCAGGACCAATTTCATTAGATACCTATACTTAGATATCTGAATTAGTCCCCTAAAATTAGTAACCCTTCCTAAATACTTAATCTCCAAATAGAAGTCTATAAGGAGCAAGCATGTACAGCACATTTCCTGGGAGTACTAGTATTCAAGATTTTCCTTAATAACCTAGATGATGGAATAAATACAGCGTATATTTTCATATGCCAACAATATTCTAGGGTAGAATAGCAGAAAGCACCTGGGGCACAACTTAGCATTCTAGTTAGTTATAACAACATGGGGTGAAAAAAAAGTTCTGTATACACCAACAAGCAGTTTAAATAAAGGAAGGCATAGATAAGAGTAAGTCAATGCAGAAATATACAAAATGGAACAATAACTTAAGCAATAGTTCTGAAGAAAATCTGAAGCTTGCCAAAATCCCTGGACATCATGCTTTTGTGGCAAGCATCACGGGTGAATAAATCAGAGTACAGTCTGTAAATTTTTCTTTTCTACTCACAGGTCAATTAGAAAGAGAATCCAGCAAACAGCAACATAGTTTTTGGAGGATTTGAAAACATAACCTAAAAGAAAAGATTTAATGGACTGGTCATGCTTACTTTAGGAATATGAAGAGCAAACCAACAGTTTCTTATGTACATAAAAGGCAGTTGCAGAGATGAAAGCAATTCTCTGCTTCATAGAATCATAGAATCTCCTGAGTTGGAAGGGACACACAAGGACGAGTCCAACTCCTGACCCTGTATAGGACAAACTCAAAATTCATACCATGTGTTTGAGAGCATTGTCCAAACGGTCCTTGAATATTGTCAGGCTTGGTGCCATGACTGCCTCCCTGGGGAGCCTGTTCCAGTGCTCCACCACCCTCTGGGTGAAGAACCTTTTCCTAATGTCCAACCTAAACCTCCCCTGGCATATCTTCCTGCCATTGCCTCGGGTCCTGTCACTGGTCACCAGGGAGAAGAGGTCGGCACCTGCCCCTCCTCTTCCCCTTGTAAGGAAGCTGTAGACCGTGATGAGGTCTTCCCTCAGCCTCCTCTTCTCCAGGCTGAACAGACCAAGTGACTTTAGCCGCTCCTCATATGGCTTTCCCTCTAAACCCTTCACCATCTTCGTGGCTCTCCTCTGGATGCTCTCTAATACCTTCACATCCTTTTTATACTGTGGTGCCCAAAACTGCATGCAGTACTCAAGATGAGGCCGCACGAGTGCAGAGTAGAGCAGGACAATCACTTCCCTCGACTGGCTAGCAATGCAGTGCTTGATGCACCCCAGGACACGGTTCGCCTTCTTGGCTGCCAGGGCATACTGTTGGCTCATGTTAAGCTTGCCGTCGACCAGAACCCCCAGATCCTTCTCTGCAGGGCTGCTCTCCAGCCTCTCGTTCCCCAGTCTGTATGTACATCCAGGGTTGCCACGTCTCAGGTACAAAATCCAGCACTTGCCCTTGTTAAACTTCATACGGTTGGTGATTGCCCAGCTCTCTAAGTTGTC
>WAAD01013632.1:0-13294 GCA_013389945.1 Fregata magnificens | reverse complement strand
GCATTATGTGTTTATCCAGCTGTATGCTGGACATTTTGTCCAGGAGGATACTGTGAGAGATAGTATCAAAGGCTTTACTGAAATCCAAAAAGATTACAGTCGACTGGCTTCCCTTGGTCAACTAGGTGGGTAACCCTGTCATAGAAAGAAATTAAGTTAGTTAGGCAGGACTTTCCCCTCATGAACCCATGCTGGCTGGGACCAATGACTGCATTGTCTTTCAGGTGTTTTTCAATAACTCCCAGAATAATCTCCATAATTTTGCCAGGCACAGAGGTAAGACTGACAGGTCTGTAGTTACTGGGGTCATCCCTGTTGCCCTTCTGGAAGATTGGGACAACGTTTGCCAGCTTCCAGTCAACCGGGACCTCTGCAGATTCCCAAGAGCATTGAAAAATCATTGAGAGAGGTCTTGCTATGACATCAGACAGCTCTTTAAGAACCTGGGGATGAATCCCATCAGGCCCCATCGACTTATAGGGATCCAGCTGGAGCAGCAGATCCCGCACAAGTTCAGGGTCGGTTGGGAGTTTACCGTTCTTGCAGTCATGGATCTCCAGGCCAGGGCTCCAGGGGTTCCAGAGCCCATCATCGGTGTTGAAGACTGAAGCGAAGAAAGCTATAAATGTTTCCGCTTTCTCTATGTCCCTGTTTGTGAGGTGGCCATGCTCATCACGTAACAGACCAATGTTATTTCTGGCCTGTCTTTTGCTATTGACATACTTAAAAAAGCCCTTTTTGTTGTCCCTCACGGTACTGGCCAGCTCCAACTCTAACTAAGCTTTGGCCGCACAAATTTCCTCCCTACAGTGCCAAACAGCTTCCCTATAGTCCTCCCATGTCGCCTGACTTTGCTTCCACTGGCCATACATTTTCTTTTTTCACCTTAGCTCTAGAAGAAGATCCCTGCTCAGGCAAGCCCCCCTTCTACCTCACCTGCTTGACTTCCAACATTTTGGGATTGCCTGCTCCTGTGCTCTTAGGAGGTACTTAAAAAGCGACCAGCACTGATGGTCCCCAGCACCTTCAAAAGCTTTTCCCTGAGGGACCTTACTAAGTAGTTCCCTGAGCAGCTTGAAGTCGGCTCTCCTCATATCCAGAGTTGAGGTCTGGCTGGCAGTTTTCCTCCTGTTCCCATAAATTTTAAACTTGACTCCTTCGTGGTTGCTGTGGCCAAGGCAGCCACCAATCACCACTTCACCCACGAGGCCCTCTCTGTTGATAAGCAACAAATCGAGGAGGGCACCTTTCCTGGTCGGTTCCTTTAGTACCTGTACCAAGAAGTTGTCATCCAGCTGGTTCAGGAATCTTCTGGACCTGTTTGTACCAGCTGTGTGGTAATCCCAATTGATATCTGGCAAGTTGAAGTTCCCCATAAGGACAAGGGCAGATGACTTAGAGGCATGCCTTAGTTCCTTAAAGAACGACTCATCTGTGTCGTCATCCTGGCTGGATGGCCTATAGTAGACTCCCACAACAACATCCACGTTATTTGTCTGTCCCTTAATCCTTACCCAGAGGCTCTCAACTGTGCCATCGCCAGCCGCTAGCTCCGTGCCTTCCAGCCCCTCCACTACATACAACGCCACCGCCCCGCCTTGCCTGCCTTGCCTATCCCCCCTGAAGAGCCTGTAACCATCCATCATGGCACACCAGTTGCAGGACTCATCCCACCACATTTCACTTATGCCTATGACATCATACCCCTGTGACTGGGCCAAGGCCTCTAGGTCCTCTTGGTTGTTCCTCATGCTGCGCACATTCATGTAGAAACACTTCAAGTGTGGTTCATTGTGCTCATCTCCACGTGGAGCCGCCTGAGGAATCTCACTAGCATGCAGCTCCTCGAACTTTGGCGTGCCATCCTGTTGCTCATCGCTGACTATCCTGGTATTGTCCCTTTCCCCCTCCCAATCTAGTTTAGAGCTCTATCAATCAGCCCTGATAGCTCCTCAGCAAAGACCCTTTTCCCCTTCTGAGAAAGGTGTGTCCCATTGGATGTCAGTAGACCCGGTGATGAATAGACTAACCTGTGATCAAAAACCCCAAAGTTCCGCCAATGACACCAGCCTCGGAGCCACATATTGATCAGCTGGGCCTGCCTGTTCCATTCAATATTCTTCCCTGCTACTGAGAGGATTGAGGAGAACAGTACCTGAGCACCTGATTCTCCAACTAACTGCCCCAAGGCTCTGAAATCCCTTTGATTGCCTTAGAACTTCTCTTTGTTACCTCTTCGCTGCCGACATGGAGAACCAATAGCGGCTAATAATCTGAGGACTTTACCAGTCTAGGGAGTTTTCTAGTGACATCTCTTGCCCTGGCCCCAGGGAGGCAGTAGACTTCCCTGTGGGTTGGGTCTGGATGGCATATGGGACCCTCTGTTCCCCTCAGAAGGGAGTCACCTATGACAATTACCCTTCTTTTTTTCTTAACATGAGTGGTTCTGATGTGTGGGGTAGGCTGTCTAGCCGACCCCTCCACCCCCGAAGAACCTTCGTCCACATCATCAGTTGCCTGGCCATCCAATGCCAGGGCCTCATACCTGTTGTGTATGGGCACCTGGGCAGGTGAGGCAGGCTGAGAGTGGATTCGCCTGCGACCCTGAGCAGTAACCTGCTTCCATTCGTATCAGTCTCCCGGGTCTCCTCCTTCTGCCTGCTGGTGAGAGGGTGGGGGATCCTTTGCCTCTTGTGCTGTAGTTGGCTGGTGCATCTGTCTCAGGGATGGCTGAGTATGATTCCACCAGTCAATCTCCTTCTCAGACTCCCTGATACTCCTCAGCCTGGACACCTCCTCTCGAAGCTCCACCGCCAGGCTGAGCAGCTCCTTTACTTGGGCACACTGTTGCTGTCAGATAGTGATCTGATACTCAGGCACTCCCTGCAACCTGGGACCGGGACGGCTGCATGTTCCCTTGAAGGCTCTGTTTGGGTAGCTGTGTCAGTTCTTGCAGCGAGGCCGCGAGGGACCCTGAGGGCAAAGCTTTTTGCCGGGTGGATACCATGGCTCCTGCTGTTCGCTGCTCCTTGCAAGTGGGTTGCAGCGTTCTGTTTGAAGTGGTAGCGCCCTGCCTGCTCGCCCTGCCGGCACGAACTGCCTTGCAAACTGCCACACCACGCCCTGACTGACATGCCATGCCTTGTTTGCCCGTCCTGTTCGCTGTGCTCCTGGTCTCTCATGCTCCCTAGGGGTCATTTAAATCTCCCACGGTTGCTCCCAGCAACGCCTCCACCATGTCATCACTGCTTGCGAGAGCTGCTGCTCCCAGCGGGTGTCTCAGCACATGCGCGGGTTTCCCTGGCTCCGGGAACACCCCCTTTCCTCCTCGACACGCGCTCAGCCGCAGAACTGACCGTTGCCGCCACTGTGCTCCTTGCCGACTGCATTTTCATGTCCCACAGGAAAAGAAATACAAGATAACAGATTTATTTCAGCAATAAAATTTGACGTTAGATATTAAGACAAACTTACTGAATATTAAAATTCATAGGCAATGGAGTATACTGCATAATTAGGCTGAAAAATAAATTTCAGTTCCAAATTTTTTTTCATATTAGTTAGTCACATATCTAGCAAGAATTACAGGAATATTCTACTGTGCATTAGGGAGTCTAGAGCAGACTTCTCAAAGTTCTCTTCCAGCCTTAATTTCTGTGATTACGTACCTCTATTATTGATAGAAAAGTAAATGCCATGGATTTCTCCTCCTTTTTCAAAAGTTATTAACTAAACATAAATCCTAAGAAGAAGCCAAGAAAATTATTATGGAACAAAAACCAGATTCCTAATGGATTACATAGGTTTTTTAAAGCAAGATTAACATGGTCCCAAGGAGCTTTGAAAGCAGTGCTGCTCAACTGTAAACTAAGGTGAAAGGCACATTTTCAGCTGACATGATTGATTGTACTTCTGCTGACTTCTGCTGCAGTAAATTTCTAGCTTGAGCTACATTATCAGTAAGCAGTTGAGGTAGTATTCAGATCGTAATCTGGTGTCAGATACATTTTGTATATCTGAACTAGCTTTCAATGCTCCCATTACATTGGCAGCAGGCTGGCCAACTTGGTGAGGCAGGTTTTAAACTGAAGAACTTGGGGGGCAGGGTCCAAAGTGGCAACGCTCACACCATTGCAACCAACTGGGGAATAAGCCAGGCAGCGACAAATGATCCTTAGCTGCCCCCCAAGATGAGAACCAGAAGACCAACCACCTCAAGTGTATGTATACCAATGCACGCAGCCTGGGGAAAAAACAGGAGGAACTGGAGCTCCATACACAGTCAGAAAGTTATGATGTCATAGGAATAACTGAAACATGGTGGGACAACTCACATGACTGGAGGATCACGATGGATGGCTATAGGCTGTTTCATAAAGACAGGCAGGGAAGAAGAGGAGGAGGAGTCACACTCTATGTTAAGGAGAAACTTGAATGTATATAAGTCAACTACAGCGATTGTGGAAGCCCTATTGAATACCTCTGAGTCAAGATCAGAGGCGTCGTCTCCAACGGGGATCTTACAGTAGGCATCTGCTACTGACCTCCAAACCAAGATGACAAGGCCAATGAAGCAATATGTGGGTCATTTAAGCAAGCTTTGGGTCAACAGCACCTGGTTCTTATGGGTGACTTCACCTACTGAGACATTTGTTGGAAGAACAATACAGCAACTCACATGTCATCAGTAAAGTTCCTGGAATGCGTAGAGGACTACTTCCTCATACAAATGTTAGATGTGCCAACAAAGAATGAGGCACTGCTGGACTTGCTACTCACAGACCCAGAAAACCTGCTTTATAATATCTTGGTTAGTGATAGCCTTGGCTGCAGAGATCACAATATTGTGGAGTTTGGGATCCTGCTGAGCACACTGAAGGTTAGTACTAAGACAAAAGTTTTAGATTTTAGAAGAGCAAACTTCAGCTCACTCAGAGCTCAGTTGGGAGGGATTCTGTGGGAAGCTTCCACGGAAGATAAAGGAACTAGTGACTGCTGGAGTTTTTCAAGAATGCTATCCTGGAAGCACAAAATCAGTTCATCCCCTTTAAAAGTAAGGGAAGTATGTGGAGCAAGAGACCTCCTTGGCTTAACTGCAAGCTTCTGAGTCTGCTCAAAACCAAAGAGAACTGTACCAAAGATGGAAAAGCAGATGAATACCCATTGAGAACTGCAAGGGCATTGCCAGAGTGTGCAGAGATGTAGTTAGAAAAGCAAAAGCTCGGCTCAAATTGAAATTGGCCAGAGATGTCAAAAACTACAAGAAAGCATTCTTCAGGTATGTAAACAACAAGCAGAAACAGAAGGAAAATATTGGCCCACTGTTAAGCAGGAGAGGTGAATTAGTCACCAACAATGCTGAAAAGGCATTCACCTCTCTCTTTACCAGCACTGTTGACCCCCAGGCTTTGGCAACAAAAATCCACGTTGACGCAAACACAGACCCACCGTCAGTGAAGGAAGAGTTAGTATGTGAACTATTACAGGAGCTTGTCTCCTACAAATTGATGGGCCCTGACAATATCTACCTGACGGTGTTAAAAGAGCTTGCTGATGTCATTGTGAGGCCACTCTCCGTAATCTCTGAGAAGTTGTGGAGATCGGGGGACACCTCAGAAGACTGGAATAAGGCTAATGTCACCCCTGTCTACAAGAAGGGCTTAAAGGAGGATCCAGGAAATTATAGGCCCATCAATCTTACTTCAGTCCCTGGGAAAGTTATGGAACAAATCCTCCTGGGGGCTATCACAAGTCGAATGAAGCACATGACTGGGAAAAGCCAGCATGCATTCACCAAGGGCAAATCGTGTTTGACAAACCTGATCGCCTTCTATGACAAAGTAACCTGCTTGGTTGGTGTGGGGCGAGCAGTGGACATGGTCTACCTGGATTTCTCCAAGGCTTTCGATAGCTTTCCCACAGCCTCCTCCTAGAGAAACTGATACGTTACGGTCTAGACAAATGCTCTGTGTGGTAGGTGGGGAACTGGCTGACAGGCCACACCCAGAAGGTGGTGGTAAATAGCTCCTTTTCAAACTGGCAACCTGTCAAAAGTCAGGTCCCCGAGGGATCAATATTGGGCCCAACACTGTTTAATATCTTCATAAGTGATCTGGATTATAGGATCAAGTGTACGCTGATGAAGTTTGCTGATGATACCAAACTGAGTGGGGAAGTCGACTCTTCAGAAGGGAGAGCCACCCTGCAGAAAGAGCTGGATAGGCTGGAGTAGTGAGCTTAACAAGAACCTTATGAAGTTCAACAAAGACAAATGTAGGTCTTGCACCTGGGAAAACATAATCCAGGAGTGCAACACAGGCTGGGATCTACCTGGCTGGGGAGCAGCTCTGTGGAAAGGGATCAGGGTGTCCTGGTGGACAACAAGCTCAATATGAGCGAACAAGGTCCTGCTGCGGCAAAGAAAGCCAACAGGATGCCCAACAAGGGCATCACCAGCAGAGATAAAGAAGTCATTATCCCACTCTACTCAGTGCTTGTCAGGCCACACCTGGAATACTGTGTTCAGTTTTTGTCCCTGCTATAAAAAAAAGATGTGGACAGGCTAGAGAGGGTCCAGAGAAGGGCCACAAAGGTGATCAAAGGACAGGGAAGCCTGCCGTGTAAGGAAAGGCTGAGAGAACTGGGTTTGTTCAGCTTTGAAAAAAGAAGGCTTAGGGGAGACCTTATCACCATGTTCCAGTATTTAAAGGGTGGCTACAAAGAAGATGGTGACTCCCTTCTTACAAGAAGTCACATGGAAAAGACGAGGGGTAATGGGTACAAGTTACTCCTGGGGAGATTCCAACTGGACACAAGAGGAAAATTTTTCACAGTGAGAACAATCAGCCATTGGAATAATCTCCCCAGGGAAGTGGTGGATTCCCCAACATTGGACACTTTTAAGACTCAGCTGGACAGGGTGCTAGGCCATCCTGTCTAGACCGTGCTTTTGCCAAGAAAGGTTGGGCCAGAAGATCCTTGCGGTCCCTTCCAACCTGGTATTCTATGTTTCTATGATTCTATGATTATCATCACGCCTACTTCAGATTGAAGGGTGTTGAAGGATACAGTCTACCTTTTAAGGTTCATTCCTGGAGTCAATATATGCATCTTTTTTTGTAGTTGATTATTCTAGAATGTGTTCCCCTGGTTTTCCACATATTATGATGCTACATCTCTCCAGGCATCTGTTTTGGCCCTTCTCCAGACAAACTCCAAATACATTTTAAGGTATTCATAGTTCCAGTGTCTTCTCTTGAAGGCAGAATGGATGGAACCACACCAGCTGTTACTCCAATATTGTTCCAGAAAGGTTTGTGCCTTTATGCTGCATCTTCTTTATACCACCCTCAGAACAAGACAGATAAATGCTCATACTCTGAGAACACACCTGGTCACCTGTAAGAAAAAGGTAGAGCAATTTTGTGCTGAGAGGTCGAGAAGTGCCACCTAAAACCAAATAGAAACCGTAGCCTATATTAAAACCCAGTACAAGAAAAGATATGGTTATATAAAAAATGTTGAGAAGGCAGGTATTGTTCATGACATTCACATAATGCTAAAGGGGTCTGTGGGTACCCAGACACAAAGGTCTTTGGGATGGTACTGAGACAGAGATTGCTCCAAGTTGCATGCAGTGTAGGTGTGACAAGACAGACCAAGCCATGGACTTGTGTATGGAATAAAGCACTCTACCCTGCTTGGCCAGGGAAACAGGCAATGTTTCTTATTGGGATCCTAAAACTAGTGTAAGCATAAATAATTTTACTAAACCAAGATTTGGATTACTCTTACCCTAACTTGACATCCTAACATCTGAGCAAAGCAGCTACAGTTTAAACTTTCATCTAACTAAATATAGGCATCTTCTTGAAAATGAGGTGAGTCATGTCTTAGAATTTGCTTTCTGTATTGCCTAGAGCTCCAAGAGTTACAAAGAAATAGCTCTGGTGTACATTGAATCAGAAGAACCCCTTTTAAATAATGGCTGATAATAATTTTGTCTAATGCCAATAGTTTTCAGTCTGAAACCATTGGCAGTAGATGAATTATGGGAAAGATTGCTTTTGTATTAATCTGCACATTAGGGAATTTTCCTTTTTACTAATGGTTCCTCACACTTAGTGTCTTTAAAGGTGATGGTTCTGAAGTGGGCTATTACTAGAATTCATTTGATGAACAGTGAGTTCATCCTGGTTGATTTTCAAATATTGGTGAGCTGGAGATGTCTCTTCCTGTATTTTCTGGACAATCTTTCTTTGGAGAATGTCCTCATCTTTTTTTTTTTTTTTTTAACAGAAAACACCAATGCACACAACAATGCATTTTTTCTGGGCAAAACTGATCTTTGAAATTTGTTACATCACTGGTGTTATTCCCAGTTTGCTGATTCACCTGATTGTGAAGCATAAAGTTACTCCAAATCTTGCTGTGTAGCACTAGTGTAGGTCTTCACTACCCTGGGACTCAGAGCATGATGTGCTCTAGAAGCCATGGCTCATGGCTGCTATGTTGCCATATGCTGCCAAAAGCACTACACTGCTCTTGTGAATTTAGGAAGTANATTTTCATTAAAAGTGGCACAGAGCACTTAGAGAACACTCTTCAGTCTGCCTCCAACCAGATTGCCCACTTTTTCTGTGATTTCTGTCCTGCACTGAAGTTGGCACACACAGACACATCCAAGAATGGGGCTGTGCTCTTCACTATGTCTACAAGGTTCATTATTAGTCCTTTTCTGTTGATTGTCCTGTCCTACATCCTTATTATGGCAAATATTTTCAAACTGCCATCTGTAGAAGGGATGTGCAAAACCTCCTCACCCTGTGGAGCTTCATGGAGGTGTTGAACTTTGAAGAACAAAGAAGTCAAAGGGACTTTTAAGAAAAGAGTAAAAAGAAGCATTGTTTCATGCAACATAGGAAATCAGAAAGATCTGGTTTGTTGACAGATGTAACAATTGTTTTGAGACTAAGTGATACCAACAAACTTCTGAATATTTTTCCTTTAATTGTAAATACTACAATCACCTTTAAAATCATGTCTAGTTGTTCTCAAAAGTACTTTCTCTCACCAAGTTTATAGCTTTTCTCGGGAGCTTATGTGAAGAAGGCTAGAACACTACTACTTCCAGAACAGAGAAATCATAGGAGAGAAAGTAAAGACAATAAAACTGGACCAAGAAAAAGAATTCACACATTTTCTTCAGGTTTCAGTGGTTTTATTTTCTTACCTTTATCTTTGGTATAACAACTGAAAATTCATAATTTAAAAACTCCTAAAAATTTATACTCCTTTCTCTTATTTTTCTATTGGAAACACTCAAATCAAAATATTGGAAAAATGGTAGAAAAGATATCACTAATAAGTGATTAAAAAAATACAAATAGGATATGGAAGTTTATTTAGGATGTGAAAACTAATTTCTTATACCTCAGTGTAGGTTCTATATTTCGATTGTTATCTATCCGGTCATATGACTTATCCTAAAGATATAATTTATAATTATTCAAATCACTTTCTGTGTTTCAGGGTGAACACTGTACTTTTTTTTAATATATATACTTGATTATCTCTTGATTTACTATAAGAAGAGCTAAGACAGCTGTCTCACATGTAGACATTTACTTTCAGATGTCTCTGTCTGGAGCTCAATGACAATAGTAAAGTTAGGTAAGATAAATCTTCTTCTAGACTCTTTTCGTACTAAATGGAGGTAAGTAGAAAGTTCTAGGATGTGATTTATATCACCCTAAGAAACACTCCTGAAACAGGTCATATGATATTTTCCTTGGAACACCTGGGATTTTTTCTTTGTTGAATAGAATGGATAGAAAGACTTTACAGATACATTGTATATGTCTACATTTGATATCTGAATTTATCCCATGAATCCCACTCTCTGTGTTTTCAGTAAGAAATTTACCTTTTTCTCACCTTCCTCATCATTGTTCTTAAAATCCTTTTCACATCCTTATTTCTCAAGCTGTAGATAATGGGATTTAACATGGGAGTTATGGTTGTGTACACTAAAGCCAGCACTTTTTTAGCATCTTGTGGATAGCCGAACTTGGGTCTTAGATAAATCAGGCTGCCACTCCCATAGTACAGCATCACCACTAGGAGATGGGAAGAACAGGTGCAGAAGGTCTTGTATCTTCCCTTTGCAGAGGGCATGGTCAAAATCCTGGAGATGATGAAGATGTAGGACAGAAGGATGAGAGAAAACGGGGTGAAAATCACCAATACTGCAGTTGTCGTGGCCTGAATTTCATACAGAGATGTTTCAGTGCACAGGAGTATAATAAGTGGTGAGATATCACAGAAGAAATAGTTAATCTTGTTAGACCCACATAACGGCAATGTGAACAACCAAGCAGTTTGCACCACTGACACAACATTACCAGTGAGGAGAGACAGCAGGACTAGGGAAAAACAAACCCTTCTGTTCATCATAATTGTGTATCTCAGGGGGTTGCAAATGGCCACGTAACGGTCATAGGCCATGGCAACAAGAAGATAGCACTCAGCAGCTGCTAGAAAAATCAGGAAGTATAGCTGGGCAGCACAGCCTATGTAGGAAATGCTCTTGTCTTGTGACAGAAAATTCACTAGCATCTTGGGTACAATGACTGAAGTAGTACAAATATCCATGAAGGAGAGGACCCTGAGAAAAAAGTACATGGGTGTGTAAAAGGATGGGTGAATTGTGACAATGATGATAAGGCTGTTCCCAATGATAGTAATAGTGTAAATCAGGAGAAACATGAAGAAAAACAAGATCTGCAGCTCAGTATGTCTGAAGAGGCCCAGGAGAATGAACATGGTCACTGTGGTGCAGTTGCTTCTACCAACTTTTTCTGTATGGTTCATCTGGAAAGACTTCAAAAGGACAGAAGGTAGGAACCAAATTGTGATCAATCCAAGAAACAAAGTCATAAACTTTATAGAATTTTTCACATTGTCTACTTCAGTACTGTACCTAGTACTTTAAGCTCCATAAAGTACAGCAATTTCAGAAGGCTAAACCTACGAGAGATGAATTCTACCTCTGATGTAGAGGTTATGGACAGCTGAAAAGAAAACTACCTAATATTACCTGTGGAGTGAAGGTCTGAGTTTAGTGCATCTAAGTTCAGTTACTTAACTCCTGAGACATCAGAGAAATGAAAAAAGTGGTAGATAGAAGTCTTCAATTTTTATATAAATCTGAATTCCTGAAGTGTTTCACTGAAATCAACAGATGGAGAAAAACATTACCCTAAATTAGTTTCAAAAGTAAATCTCAAAAGTTTGTAACCATCCTCCAAATCGCAAGAAAAAAACCCATGAAATTAAAAACTTTCCAGATAAAAAGATACAGTCACAAGCAGAATAGGAATTCTCACTTAACAGTAAAAGAGAAAGGAAGCATTTTGATAAAAACGTGCAAAAAATACAGAATAAAATGTACTGCAGTAAAAATCAGAGGTTAAGTATGAGAAAACACAAAGTATAAAAAAAAGAGAGAAAAGAACAGAGCAGAGCAGAGAAAATAAATACTTATATCTTCTGCCATTACCAATGATAAAGGATTTTAAAAGGTTTAATACAATTTCTCCTTCTTCTGTAATAAATTTTCCAAATACCTTTTTTTCTTTTTTCTTTTTTCCTCTTTGAAAAGAGACTTTCAGGAGTACTAAAAATAATGGAAGTAGAATTATATCTAAGTTAAATGTTTCTGGTTTTTTTTTTCATTTTTTGATCTTTATCCTTGAAATATGGATAAAGGTTTTGGCCTCTTTCACATGAACTGAAGATCTGTCAAGATAGATCTCAGTAAATATCATGGAGCTGCTCTCAAAATTACATAACATTCTTAGGAAACAAATGGGATTTAATCATAAAATAATAATAATTGGAAGATTAGTAAAAATGTATGAAGATAGAAAATATGAAAAAAATAATATGAAAAATAGGAAATATCTTTGAGAATTATAGAAGTGGAAGAAGGTCTTAGATGGCTTTGAGGTTTTTTTGTTGAAAGTTACAAAAGAAAAAAATCAAGGTATGGTATCACGCAGGAACTGCAGCCTGATAACATAGATATGTGTGCCACCAGAACCTTTCCTTCTTTGCTTGTTGTTAGCTGGAAGAAGAAGAAAACAAAGAGAACATAACTCTGTACCCCAATCTTACTGAGGAAGTGCCTAGATTGCCTCTAATGGTGTAAGTCCAACATCTTTGAAATGACTGTCAAAATCTATACTGACTTCAATCATACAGCCAAATCCGGGGGATGGGGGTCAAGAGGTGGATTCACCTAACTGAATTAAGATGTCTGCAGTGTAGAGGTCTACATAAGAACTAAACATCATAGGCTACCTTAATAGCCAAGGGGTGATGTACCCAACTTCTTTTGTGTTTTTATCTTTAATATGATGAATGACACACTGTAGAAAAATCTGTAATGTCCTCCTACAAAGGAGACTGGACTGACCACATAGGATATGTCTATAGATAAGCTCTGTTCCACACTAAGTATTAAAAGTCAGGTAAGAAACATGCCTACCATCCATCCAGAATGTCTTCAGTTTTGAAAGGTGAACTCACAAACCTCAAAATCCAGAAATGGCAATACTAGAGAACTGAGAAGGGATGATTTAGAGATCTGGAGTCCAGACAAGTTTTAGTATCTGTAAAGAAATAAACTGTTAAAATAATTTTACATCACAGAAATCTCATGTATTGGACAACGAGTCAATCACGTTATGCTCAGATGAAGCAAATGGTGAACTAAAGGCACTCCAGGTTTGTCACAATATGTCAATGTATGAACTGAGGTCCTGTAACAATTTCTTTTCATAAAGTATTTATTGATGTCCTTTTCAAGGCTAAATTAATGATTCCTCTATTCTCAGCATCTTTCTGATACTCTGCTACATTTGAACACTTGGAATATGGAGACATCAGTTGACAATGGTGGAAAAATATGATAAAGATCCAGGGCATGGGATTTTTTTTTTTAGGGAAAAATCTAATTCTTGCAATTTCAATTATCCTTCAAAAACTTTGTTGGTATTTATATTGGTGCTTATATATATATAATGTATATTTGCATATATACATGTAATACATGTTTTATATTACTAATGCAAATGCCTCTCAGGCATACTGTTAAAGGAAAATAAAGTGAACTAACAGGTTTACTCTATTCCTGAATTACAAAATCCATTTTTTTGCAAGCTTGGCAACATCTACATAAACTCAGTAACATTCTAGAAGGATTATAGAATCATAGAATCATTAAGGTTGG
>WAAD01013631.1:0-14292 GCA_013389945.1 Fregata magnificens | reverse complement strand
TGGGGATGCAGGATGCAGTGTGGAGGAGCACAGGAGTGGGACAATAAGGGATAGGGTGCAGACTGGCACTGGAGACCCCACAGTGCTAAACAATTCACCCATGGTTAGTTACAGAAATGCAGACTTGGAGCTGAGCAAAACTGGGTTTAGGGGCGATGAAGATAGTAAAGCCAGCTGTAACATGGACCTGCAGAGCAATGAAGAAAGAGCAAAGGTGTAAAAACATTTTAGCAAATACAGAAAAATGACCCCGAGTGGATCCTAGAGTTAGGAGAGAGATACCGTCAGCATAAGCACCAAGTTCCTCCTGGAGAAGGACTCTGGGTGCTGATGACTCTCTATTATAACTCCCTCACACACCAGAAAGAAACCAACAACTTTAGGACCTCAAGGAGCTGGGGCAGGGTGGGCATATCACCAGGAAAAGGCGTAGAAAGTAGGGTGCACATATAGCAATTTCAACTCCATTAGTATTGTTTCTTTTTCTTTAAAAAATAGATTTGAACTAATAATGATTAGATTGTTAAGATTTCAGTAATGCTAACAAGAAATTGTC
The DNA here is from genome assembly GCA_013389945.1 of Fregata magnificens. Taxonomy (NCBI): domain Eukaryota; kingdom Metazoa; phylum Chordata; class Aves; order Suliformes; family Fregatidae; genus Fregata; species Fregata magnificens. Next base: position 13,736 of record WAAD01013631.1, on the reverse strand, counting down.
TTTACATGCGTGCCTCCTCTTTGCTCAAAACAAGATTCTAAGCATTGCAATGTATACGCATTGCATAGCTTTTACATTTTCACCAAAAGCATGCACAAGTGGCCATATGTGAATTTAGTACTTATAAAGAACGTCTGACAGCCCTGCCAATGAGAGTCCTCTCTCTTAACTGTGGAGAGAAAAAACAACCATCTTCCAAAAAGCTAGTACAGCTAAGCGTCAATAGTGCAAGGTTATCTATGCTCTCTTTCCAGTGTGCCTCAATTCTGATTGACAAGAACCATCTCAAAAGTGAGAGGTTATTTCAGTTTCCACGACCCATTCAGCACTTGACCGTCAGCATGACAGCCAACAAGTGCGCCAATTAGTGTGATCTATTTGTATTAATTTCAGCATTAACTGCAAAAATAACTAGTTTGGACATTCTGGAAGTACTATGACTTGGGCATATAATAAAGCTGAGCATTGGATTAATCTAAATGGATCTTAATGATGCATATGAAAAAGTGTATAACTTTGGACATAAACATCTGGCTGATGACCGGTGAGGGACTGGTTAGTGTTCATTTGTACCACTGCCCACTAGTAGATGGGGTCCAAACAGCCCATTTCATCATAAACCTACGCCACTGACAGACACTCTTCTGCAGCTCTGTTCAGATCAGTTTGTCCTTCTGGATGGAATTTGATCTCTGCAGCTAATGTCACTGTGGTACTGCTGGTGACCACGATGGGTAACGTAGCATTATCCACAAACTGTTAGGCAGGCAAAGATTTGCACATTGTCTGCCCATTTCTTCTCTGAGGGAACCTTAAATAATATTTGCATCTGATGCAGTTTTCCTCATTTCATTCTAAATAATAAAACAGGTTTTGTGCTGGGAGAAAATGATTTCTATAATTTTAGCCAGAAGTGAAAATATGCATGGAACAAGGACAAAAATTAATCCTTCAAAATACCTATTGAGCCTTAGCCCATGATATTTTTAAATCACAGTTGCTCATATTTGTTGTGTATTTTTTTTTCTTATTATTTTTATTTTTTTCTTTTTTTTTTTCATTTGGTCTCATCTCATTAGACTGGTTTGATGTTATCCCTAGTTCTTCTCACATGATTATTTTCCATGGGCAAAAGCTCAGTCCCACTGAAGACATTTGCAGTCCCACTGTTTTTAATGTAAGCAGGTTTTGACCCATTGAATATACAAGACTTTAAACTGTCCATTTTAGAAGATATTTTTTCTTAGGCTGTGAACCCCTGAGGTACTATGCCAAGGTTCGGAAGCTGTGCATAGTTATTTTTGTGCTTTATAAAATCTTTAACATTTTCAGTGCATAAATCATTTTTAGCTTTACCTAATTTCAGAGCATAAAGGGCATGTCAAACTTTACTAAACCAAAGCCCCAGGAAACAGTCTATAACAATGATGGATTTTTATAACGATATAACCCTTAATGAATTATTGTAGTTCCTTAACAAGGTTTTAATAAGAAATTTCTTTTGCCAGCATGATTATTAGTTCTCTCATCTGAATAGCCCTGGGCCTGTATGCCACAGAATTGTACAACATAATATTTCTTTCTGTGTCAATCATACAATACTGCAAAACTCCAAGCCATGAATAAAACAAACTTACTTTTCCTTTCTTTGCTTTTTTTTTTTTTTTTTTTTTTTTTTTTTTTTTTTTTACTTTAAAGGTCAGGGGTTTTGAATATGTAACTTGAAATGAAGATGTGCTGTCTACAAGACAACTGTTACTCATGTATAATGGAAGAATGCCCACTGCCATTCAGACACTTTCCTGTACACTAAGGTGTCTTGGAGGAACTGACTGCAGTACACAATCTCTTTACACTGAATGAGTGCTTGTCTGTGTCCTTATGTGTATTTTTATGGATAAGTTGTACTCTTTTCTTTTTCTTTAAGGCATTTTATATGAATAGTGTTGTGAATACTCTGATAGCCATTAGTCTTTTTTATTTCATGACCATAGGTATAGCTGTGATCATGTGCACATGTGTGTGTACACATAATTATTTACTAATCTTGAGACAATATAACTACATTTTTAAACCATAGCTTTAAAATACTAAAATAACGTTAAACCTGCAAAGTTGAGCAGTGAAATGTTAAGAAATGCCTGCCCTATCTTTGTTCAGTCCTCTCATGTGTATATGTTATGCTACAGTTATTAATTGCTTGTTTAATTATTCAGGAGACACTAAACTAAAGCTGACTGCAAAGAGCTGCAGAAAAAACTTATGAGACTCACTGACTGCATGATATAATGTAGTATGGAATTTCATGTCAAGTACAAAGCAATCAGCATGGTTAAAACAGCAGTAGATGCTCATATGCTGTGATGGACTGTAAATTCATGACTCCAATCCAAGAAAAGGATTTTGGAGTCATTGGATGTTTCTCAAAAAACATCAGATCAATACTCTGCAGTGGTCACAAAGGCAAGCAGAATGTTAGCAATTATTAAGGAAGGATTTGAGAAGAAAATATGAAATGCTATATAACCATAGAAATCCATAGAAATTCACTTTATGATGGTGCTTACATCTTGAATACAATATACAGTTCTAATCCCTCATTTCAAAAGGATATGTGAGAACTAAGAAAGGTACAGAGATTGGTGGCAAGAATGATCAGAGGCAGGGAATAGCTTATGTCCAAGGACAAGTTAAATGCACTAGGATTCTTAGGGGGGAGAAAAAAAAATGAAAAGAAGAAGGAAGCAAAATAAAACAAAAGAATGACTGAGGAAGGCTGTAATAAAAAGCTATAAAGTCAAGAGCATCATGGAAAGGGGGAATATTTCTCATGCCAGCAATTAGAATTACATGCAGCCAATTAAATTTCTAGGTAGCAAGTCTACAAGTGACAGAAGGAAGTATTTTTTCACAGGTCACATAATTTCATTGTGGAACTGATTGCCACAGAATATTGTGGAGGCCACATGCATAAATGGGTTTAAAAAAGTGATTATACAAATTAATGAAAGAAAAGTCTGTCAAGAGCTATTAAACACGATGAAGTGATTTCCTAGCTCAGGAAATCCTTAAAGGATATATTGCTGGAAGCTGGAAGGACATAAAAAAGAAAGGGTTTATTCTAATCTAGCACAGTGGATTTTTGTTTTCTTTTGCTTTGTTTTAGATGGTTATGTTTAAATTCTTTTCTTCAACATCCCTTACTGGCCACTTCAGAGACAGGATGCTGTATTAGATAGACTTTGGTCTTAAACATTAGAGACTTTTTTATCTTTATATATTCTTTTTACAGATTAAAATCTTCAGAGAATGTGTTATAATTGCCTCTGTGCCTTGAAACTGTAATCATAAAGTAGTGCTAGGCAGTGTTGACACAAGGAACAAAAATATGTTTGTACAAAGTATCTTACAGTGTATCAGCTTAAAGCCTGAAAAAGTATCTTCTGATCATACAGGTGGCTTTTTTTTTTTCTTTTTTTTTCAAAATATGTCACCTAGCCAAATTTGAGAGGATTTTAATTTAATGGCAAACGGAAAATCAATAGTAATTTCTACCCTGTATTATAAGCATTGACCCGAACCTTCACTTGAGTCTAAACTTGCCTTTTGTCCGCATTTTCTGTATTCCAGCCTGGATTTGAGACTGGGCTTATGGTTGTCTTTGGAAAATGGGAAAAGAGAAAACTCAGACTTAGATGTACCTCCATATACCCCAGCTTTTGCAGAAAGACAGTGTGTCTGCAGGGTTTTCTGTAGGAGCTACTTTAGCAACATGGCTGGGTAGAACCAAGTCTGGATGCAGGCTGCTGCTATTAATACCATGGGATAAAGCCCTGGAGGGAAGAGGGGCCATTAATATTGAAGGATCACCTCCTCCAAGCTCAGGAGCAATGCATCCCAACAAAGAGGAAATCAGCAAAAATGCCAGGAGGCCTGCATGGATGAACAAGGAGCTCCTGGACAAACTCAAACACAAAAAGGAAGCCTACAGAGGGTGGAAGCAAGGACAGGTAGCCTGGGAGGAATACAGAGAAATTGTCCAAGCAGCCAGGGATCCAGTTGGGAAAGCTAAAGCCCTGATAGAATTAAATCTGGCCAGTGAAGTCAAGGGCAACAAGAAAAACTTCTATAGGTACGCCAGTGATAAAAGGAAGACTAGGGAAAATGTGGGCCCGCTCCAGAAGGAAATGGGAAACCTGGATACCTGGGATATGGAGAAGGTTGAGGTACTCAATGACTTTTTTGCCACAGTCTTCGCTGGCAAGTGCCCTAGCCACACCACCCAAGTCGCAGAAGGCAAAGGCACAGATTGGGAGAATGAAGAACTGGCCACCGCAGGAGAAGATCAGGTTCGAGACCATCTAAGGAACCTGAAGGTGCACAGGTCCAAGGGACCTGATGACAATGCATCCACGGGTCCTGAGGGAACTGGCAGATGAAGTTGCTAAGCCACTATCCATCATATTTGAGAAGCCATGGCAGTCCCGTGAAGTTCCCACTGACTGGAAAAGGGGGCATAACCCCCACTTTTAAAAAGGGAAAAAAGGAAGACCTGAGGAACTACAGGCCAGTCAGTCTCACCTCTGTGCCTGGCAAGATCATGGAGCAGATCCTCCTGGAAACTATGCTAAGGCACATGGAAAATAAGGAGATGATTGGTGACAGCCAACATGGCTTCACTAAGGGTAAATCATGCCTGACAAATTTGGTAGCCTTCTATGACATGGTTACAGCATTGGTGGAAAAGGGAAGAGCAAATAATGTCATCTACCTGGACTTGTGCAAAGCATTTGACACTGCCCCACATGACATCCTTGTCCCTAAATCAGGGAGACGTGGATTTCACAGATGGTCCACTCAGTGGATAAGGAATTGGCTGGATGGTCACACTCAAAGAGTTGCGGTCAATGACTCGATGTCCAAGTGGAGACCAGTGACGAGTGATGTTCCTCAGGGGTTGTTATTGAGACCAGCACTGTTTAACGTCTTTGTCGGCAACACGGACAGTGGGATTGAGTGCACCCTCAGCAAGTTTGTGGGTGACACCAAGCTGTGTGATGCGGTAGACACACCAGAAGCAAGGGATGCCATCCAGAGGGACCTTGACAGGCTTGAAAGGTGAGCCAATGTGAACCTCATAAGGTTCAACAAGGCCAAGTGCAAAGTCCTGCACATGGGTCGGGGCCATCCCAAGCACACATACAGGCTGCGCAGAGAATGGGTTGAGAGCAGCCCTGAGGAGAAGGACTTGGGGTTGTTGGTTGATGAGAAGCTCAACATGACCCAGCAATGTGCACTTGCAGCCCAGAAAGCCAACCATATTCTGGGCTGCATCAAAAGAAACATGACCAGCAGGTCAAGGGAGGTGATTCTCCCCCTCTACTCCGCTCTCATGAGACCCCACCTGGAGTACTGCATTCAGCTCTGGGGCCCCCAACACAAGAACGGCATGGAGTCATGGTGGTGTTAGTTGATGGTTGGACTTGATGATCTTAGAGGTCTTTTCCAACCTTACTGATTCTATGATTCTATGATTCTATGACCTGTTGGAGTGAGTCCAGAGGAAGGCCACGAAGAGGATCAGAGGGCTGGAGCACCTCTCCTATGAAGACAGGCTGAGAGAGTTGGGGTTGTTCAGCCTGGAGAAGAGAAGGCTCTGGGGAGACCTTATAGCAGCCTTCCAGTACCCAAAGGGGGCCTATAAGAAAGCTGGAGAGGGACTTTTTACAAGGGCATGTAGTGATGGGACAAGGAGTAATGGCTTTAAACTGAAAGAGGGTAGGTTTAGATTCGATATAAGGAAGAAATTCTTCACTGTGAGGGTGGTGAGGCACTGGAACAGGTTGCTCAGAGAAGTTGTGGATGCCCCCTCCCTGGAAGTGTTCAAGGCCAGGCTGGATGAGGCTTTGAGCAACCTGGTCTAGCGGAAGGTGTCTCTGCCCATTGCAGGGCGGTTGGAACTAGATGATCTTTACGGTCCCTTCCAACCCAAACCATTCTATGATTCTATGATTCTATGATTCTATGATAATCAGCTAAAGTATTTTCCCCTATAATTGTTCTCAGAAATTACATCATTGTTTTAACTACATAATTTCAAAATTCTACTTGAGCCAAACATCAAGAAACTGGAGATCTTTAAACAAATAACGGCTGGCAAAATTGTAAGCACAGAGGGTCTTAGACAAGTAGAGGGATGTATGATGGAGGTTTTGTATTACCAACTCTGTATGCAATTTACTCGGGAAATTGATAAGAATTTCCAAAGGTTTAATTGAACAGGACAGCAATATGAAGTGAGTATTATTGCATTAATTGTCAAATGGGTAAATGAGCAATGAGAGCCCTAATGATACTACTGGTAATGACTACATTAACAGTCTGAAAGAAAGTCTGTTTGAACATTTATTGTAATAATATAAGCACCAATGATAATTCATGGGAAGATGTTTGCAGGCAACAGGAGCCCCCAGGTTGCTGCACTGAGTGTAGCACAACCTATATACAACCAGGGGTTCAGGCTGAGAAAAAGGAATAGCCCCCAAGATAGGATTTTGGACATTTTTTTATAAAGGCATGTTCACCTTCTTACATGAAGTGAGATCCTGAACACAAACATAGCATTTTTTAGGCTCATTTTCCAAATATTAGACTTTATTGGGTTGGGCATCCCTTGTGATCTAGACTTTTCTTTAGTATTCATTTGGCCAGAAAGAAGAAGCTTGTTTAAAACATTACAATGGGGTTTTTTTCCTATGTACTGTTGTGCTGAAATGAATGGCTGCGCTGATGCCGCCATATGGTATCATCACAGTCTCTTCTTTCATTGGGCAAAAAGCATCTCAGACTTAACACACACTTTTCATTGGGTATGTTACACAGATAAACTAGCCTGAGATGTAGGACACTGGTTCTGAGTCATTCTGAATATTTCAAATAGGAAATAGGTTCACCTCTAGCATGAGGGCCTTCCTGTGGGATACGAATTAAAGTTTGAATACAGAGGATGGACATGAATGTTTGACTCACAGAGCTTCTGTGAGTCACTACTTTTCTGCTAAGATAGGCAATACTATCTTGGACCTTAGAGCATGTTTGATGTAGAGAGTGTCACTATGAAAATGGCAGTTCAAAACGGGTGAAATCTGTATGAGACTCAGACTTTAGTAAGGGCTTACCATAGTCATAAGCAAATTGTTATCTGTAGAGAAACATCAGTTATTGGTCGGTTAACCTTGTGGTGAGTTGACCTCGGCTGGCTCTCAGATGTCCACCCAGCCGCTCTCTCACTCTCCCTCTCCTACAGGACAGAGGGAGAAAATAAGATGAAAAATCTCATGGGCTGAGATAAGGATAGGGAGGTCATTCACCAATTAGGAGCACAGGCAAAACAGACTCAACGTGGGGAAAATTAATTTAATTTATTGACAATTAAAATAAATTTGGATGGTGAGGAACAAAGACAAAAACTAAAACACCATCCCCCTACCTCCCTTTTTTCCCAGGCTCAACTTCACTCCTTTGTTCCTGACTCCTCTCGCATGCCCCTGCTCCCCAGGTGGTGCAGAGGAATGGGGAATGGGAGATTGGGGTCAGCCCATAACAGCTCCTTGCTTCCGCTTCTTCCTCCTCACACTTTTCCCCTGTTCCAGTGTGGTCTTCTGCATGGGCTTCAGCTTCCTTCAGAGCATATCCACCTGCTCCAACGTAGGATCCTTCATGGGCTGCATGGAAATATCTGCTTCACCTTGGTCCTCTCCACAGGCCACAGGGGAATCTGCTCTGGCTGCTGAAGCACCTCCTCCCCCTCCTTCTTCTCTCGCCTTGGTGTCCACAGGGCTCTTTCTCACACTTTTGCCCTCATTCCTCACTGCCATGCAGTGCTTTGCCCTTGCTTAAATTAGTTTCCCAGAGGTGCCACCATCTTCACCGAGGGGCTGTCACTCAGCTCTGTCCTGTGGTATGTCCTCTGGAGATGGCTGGAACCAACTAAGGGCAGCCCCGGCCTCTCCTTACAGAAGCCACCCTTGCAGCCCCTGCCTGCCAATGCCTGGGCACCTGCACCTGATACAGTTTCATGGTGTTACATGTGCCCCTGGCAGATACAACAAGCCAATTTTATCAGCTTCTGTACTGCTTCAGCTGCAATACAGTGACAGTCTGTTTTCACTCTTCTATACAGACATGATCCATGAAACCTGGAGTTAAATGGCAATTCAGGAATGTCTTTATGAATATCTTTTATGTACTCAGTCTAGCTGGGATGGAGTTAATTTTCTTCATACTATATTGTATGGTGTGTGTTTTGGATTTGTGACCAAAACAGTATTGAAACACACCAATGTTTTAGCTATTGCTGAACAGTGCTTAAACAACATCAAGGCCTTCTCTGTTCCTCACTCTGCTGCCCCAGAGAGTAAGCTAGGGGTGGGCAAGAGGCTGGGAGGAAACACAGCCGGAACAGCCAACCCCAACTGACCTAAGGGATATTCCATACTATACAACATTGTGCTCAGCAATAAAACTGAGTTTTTCCAAGGTAATTGTTGCTCATCAGTCTCCTGGTAGGAGGTAGTGAGTGACTGCCTTTGCATCAGCTGTTTCATTTCTTTTTTTCCTTTACTTATAAAACTGTCTTTGTCTCAACGAACAAGGTTTGTTTCTTCTTACATCTTCCCTTCCAATTCTCTCCCCCTTCCTGCTGGGGGGAGTGATTGAGTGATTGGGTGGGGGTTTAGGTGCCAGCCAGGGTCAACATGAACAGAACACTTCTGCTGAACTTAAGTATCATAATTCAAGCACCTTTGAAAATGTGGGCAGAAAATTGGTCAGATTTTTGTGGAAGCAAAAAGCTGATGACATCTGAGATGCTTGTCTCTGTGCTAGATGCTTTGTGCTTCCTTTACAGTGAATGGAAGGAAGCAAAGACTGATAGATCATGACTCGTATGATTTATAAGATCAATGCAGGTAACACTGATCCAGCAGGTATCTTATTCATAGATTTATTTTGGTTCCAGGTTCTGACTTGGGTGAAAATAGAAGACCAGCCATAGTTTGCTGCTTAGGTAACTGTACATGCGAGATAAAGCAGAAAAATAAGTAAGTATGTTAAAAATATTTTTGACTCTGAAAAAAAATGCTCATTTCCTGCTGTAGGCAGGCCTCCATGTTGGCTCCTTTATAGTTCAGCAATCCTAGTAGCATGAATTTGTATTTGTATAATCAATTATATGTACAACCAGGGCTGAGCAAATAGATGACATTTTACCTCAACAAGCCATTCTTGCAAGACATTCTATCAGAAAAGTGATTCCAATCTTTCAATATTAATGTCTGTTCAACTACAAACTTTTCAGAGGGAAAACTTTAAGGGGTAAATGCAAATTAACACAGAGCACTATAAGGAATTACTAATCCACACACGCAAAGATCAAGTATGTGTTACCAATGTGAGACTTCATTTTACAGTTTAGGCCTTTTTTGTGTCTTATTTGGATCAAATTTATGTGAGAAATTTGCATAAGTCAGGAGAGATCTTTATTATATGATTCACCGTAACTCTTTAGGGCTTTTGTTTCCATATACATAAATGAACTCTGCTGATGTAAAACACAAATGATTGCACTTGATTGACCCTGAAGTTATACATTCTTGACAGAAAAGGATGGAACATCTTGAAAGCCATGTGCCAACAGATGTAAAGGAGATGAATTCCAACATAAATATGGTGATTATTATTGGTCAGCACTGTGAGCAGCAAATTTTAAAAGCATGCAAGCAGAGAAGGTGAGGAGATAAGATTTAAAGGCAGAAATATTGATCTCATCCTGCAGCTTTGTGTTTCAGCACATCATTCACTTTCAGCTCCCTGTCTCAGTGGCAACCAGCTTGAAGAGCTTGAACTTTTTTCTCTGTGTTATGGCTACTTCTCTGAATACAGTTTTTTGCAAAGGATGATGGGGAAAAGACTCAACATCCTTCAAGGCAGAACAGAACCGTGGCATTCTGTTAAAATATATTCATGTAGGATCTTGATTAAATAAGTTAAGTTTGGTTGTACACAGATGTATTTTAATGCTCATGGTTAAAGTAATTTCCTATACCAATGTATTTTCTTGACTTTTTTCAGCAATATTTATATAAAGTCATAGAATCATAGAATAGCTTGGTTGGAAGGAACCTTTAAAGGTCATCTAGTCCAACCCCTCTGCAGTGAGCAGGGCCGTCTTCAACTAGATCGGGTTGCTCAGAGCCCCGTCCAACCTGACCTTGAATGTTTCCAGGGATGGGGCATCTACCACCTCTCTCAGCAACCTGTTCCAGTGTTTCACTGTATATAAATGTATATTTTTATATACATATCTATGTAAAAAATAATATATATATTTATATATAAATATAATGAATAATGAGTATTATAAACAATAAAAGCTGAGCAAGAGAGAAAGCGGAAAGAAGATTAATCACTTAAGATTTTTACCAATACATTATTAAGCATATTAGGCTAGCTGCAAGACTCCAATTTGGATTATCTACTTAGAGGAGGACCAGACTATGTGACTGTATTTTCCAAGTACAATGTACTAACAAAGTATTTGAGATCTGACCTGGACCTCTTGTATTTTTTTGGTACCATCTATCCCAGTTGAGTTAAAGAGATGTTGCCCGCTGGCTGGGTCAGTAGGAGCTGTCATAAACATTTCTTGGTCAGCAGGAGTCATTCTTGAGCCAGTGGGAGCTGTCACAAACCATTCTGACATAACATGTATCACGCTGGAAGTGAGATTGACCTCTCCAACCTCTCTTGCTATTATATGCAGGTAATCAGGTCACTCCACCCATCTGGTAGCTCAGACTGAGCTCAGCTCATCCATTCAGTCCCTGATGCTACTGGCCTGACTATCTTTTCAGCTGCAACAGCCAAGTATTTGTGAAATTTCATCCAAATCAATGGGATTATACTAGTGTGAAATTATAGTGGACTGCAGAATATGGTCCTTTATCTCACACCGTTTTACCCTGCAAGCCATGAAAGGGGGAGTTTGGGTAACATTTGAAAAGACTGCAGGGTAACAGCAGATGCTCTGTTATGTGCAAAGCATCTGACATGCTTAGTGTCTAGTCCTGAAAGTGCCCTGAGTTTGGCAAATAGGGTCTTTTGACAGAGCTTTCTGTGCAAAAATCCTTTACGCTGTGGGAGGGTCAAGTGTTGCAGAACAGACCACTCAGCGGATGTTTTACTCTCTGCAGTAGGTGACGGTAGTACTGGAGAAATTGATGTATTTTACCTCTGCCTAAGTTTGCAACCATGAACTCTTTTGTGAAGGAAGCGACTAAGCTTTCTCTTTCAAAAACAGAATAGTGGTCACTACTTTTAAAGTAACTATTCTTGTTACCTTGCTTTATCCTGTAGTTCCCGGCTACACTATAGCTGAATGCTGAACATTCACACAGAATTTGAGACACTGTTGCCCTAAATTTCCTTTTTGATTCAGGGGAATCAAACCCTACAAAGCCTATCTGAAAGAAACACTTCTACCTTAAAGTACTACCTGGGCACAACATGAGTATGAGTGACAGGAAACTCTTCACTGCTCCTCTTAAAGCTGCTTCCCTGTGTCATACATGTTTAAAGATTAATTAGATATACAGGTACAGTCTGCACTACTGGGAGGACCTGAGCAGGGTTCACAACTTTGAACCCTGGTTTCGATTTTGATACTTATATATGCCTCATCTCACAAAAGACAGGCTGTAGAAGAGACAGTTCTGTACCTTTTATCTAGTAGTAGGTGGCTAGAACATCTCCATGTGTAACATCTATATCTCCCACAGCAGAGCTCTGACGATCTGTCTGTGGGACTTCTACAGTAGGTCAGTCTCAACTTCTGTTGTTGAAGTAGTTCCACTTCATGTGTAGTGATTACAGAGTAAATGGTCCCTGAGACAGCATAAGAGTGTGTGCCACTCTGTGACCTAACAACAAGCTACGCTGTATGCAATGAAGAAGGAATAGCCTCCTTTCATACAGCTTTATCCATATATATATTTAGGATAATTTTTCTCTGGATCATGAATGAGAACTTAGTGACATGGAAAGTTCAGATCTGGAAAGTCAAAAGAATAAATTATCTCCGTTTTTCCACTTCCAACTTCACTGTTCTCACTGTTGGTGTTAACAGCTAAAAGGAAAGAATAGGAAGCTTTAGGAACTCTCTTCTGTGTGGTCCTTTTCAACATCAGCTATGTATATGACTGAAGAATGTGGCACATCCTCAGGAAAATACTTTTTGGCAGATAAGGAAAGGGAAAAAAAAATCAGACAAAGTGTTTTTTTAAGGCAAGAGACTGGCAATCTGCTGCTTCCCTGGGGCCCAGGTTAAAGATGTGAAGAGAAATCTTCCTACCCTGGTACGGCCCTCCATTATTGATTTTTCAGGTAGGCAGTGATGAAGTTGCAACTAGAAGTCCAATGGCAATCAAGAGAGGCTTCAGGGCCTTGGGACGACTGGTTAAGGGATCAGGAGCACAAGTAGTGTTCTCCTCTATCCTTCCAGTTGCAGGGAATGATGAGGGAAGAAACAGGAAGAGCCAGCAGATCAATACCTGGCTCTGAGCCTGGTCTCACCAGCAGAATTTTGGGGTTTTTGATGATGGGTTGGTCTACATGACACCAGGCCTGCTGGTGACAGACAAGGTACACCTGTCTCAAAGGGGGAAAAGGATCTTTGCACAGGAGTTAGCAGGGCTCATTGAAAGAGCTTTAAACTAGATTTGAAGGGGGAAAGGGATAAAACCAAGCTCACTAGAGATAAGCCTGGGGGTGGCATGCCAGTGTTTGAGGGATGGTGTGCTGGTGAGGTCCTTCGGTCTGCCTTCTCAGTGGAGGTAGGGGATAGAGGTCCATGCAGCAGCAAAGACGCAAAGGTTTTTGATGTATTAGAAACCACAGAAGCCCCTGGGAATGGTCACATAGGAATTAGGCTTTCTCCCCCAAGAAAGGTGACGGGATCAGTAGCCCAACTGAAGTACATCTACACCAATGCACGCAGCATGGGCAACAAACAGGAGGAGCTGGAAGCCACTGTGTAGCTGGAAAACTAGGATAGAGTTGCCATCATAGAAACATGGTGGGATGACTTGCACAACTGGAGTGCTGCGATGGATGGCTACAAACTCTTCAGAAGGGGTAGTCAAGGAAGGAGAGGTGGTGGGGTAGCCCTGTATGTTAGGGAGTGTTTTGATTGTGTAGAGCTTAATGACGGTGACGATATGGTGGAGTGTTTATGGGTAGGAATCAGGGGGAAGGCCAACAAAGCAGATATCATGGTGGGAGTCTGTTATAGACCACCCAAGCAGGATGAAGAGGCAGATGAAATATTTTATAAGCAGCTGGGAGAAGTCTTGCAATCGCTAGTCCTTTTTCTCATGGGGGATTTCAGCTTACCAGAAGTCTGCTGGAAATACAGTACAGCAGAGGGGAAACAGTCTAGGCGGTTCCTGGAGTGTGTGGAAGATAACTTCCTGACAGAGCTGGAGTGAGCCAATGAGGGAAGGTGCCCTGTTGGACCTGTTGTTTGTGAACAGAGAAGGACTTGTTGGTGATGTGGTGGTTGGAGGCCATCTTGGGCATAGTGATCATAAAATGATAGAGGTTTCGATTCTTGGAGAAGTAAGGAGCAGGGTCAGCAGTCCTGACTGCCTGTCAGTCTGACCTCGGTGCCAGGGAAGGTT
>WAAD01013630.1:5542-16683 GCA_013389945.1 Fregata magnificens | reverse complement strand
TCCAACCTTAATGGTTCTATGATTCTATGATTTGTTGGAAATAGAATTATAAGAAGGAAGATAATGAACACTCATGTAATTACAGACACATAAAAATGAAGTGGATACATACTGGGAATGTATAAATGCCATACCATCTTTTACACTTATTTTCTAATATGTGGTTCTTTTGGAAAACGTTGATTAATTAATGTGGAAGCTAGAGACTTAGTACTTTTAGCAGGGTAGGTTTGTTTCATTTTAACAAAAGTAGCTGATTAATTCTTGTATTTGCTTTTAGGTTGGGTGTGTTTTTGTTGGGTTTTTTTGTTTGGTTGGTTTTGTCTCCCAATTAAGTTTTTGCTTGCTTGCTTCAACAGGAATCTGACTTCCAAAATAATTTTTACTAATTTCTATCTTTAGATACTTATTAAGGAATATCAAATACATTCTGGTATTTTGTAGACTTTCCTCATTAACATGGACCAGGTTGAGAGTCATCGTGTCTGATCAAAATTGCCAGCTAAGTTTTTATTTATATTTTTTGCATGATGTATTAGTGCCAGCTAAAAAACCTCAAGTATATTTTCTGCCTTTCTTTCTAAAAAGTGGCAAAGATGCATGCTTTCTGTTTGGCTCCATTCCTGCTGCATGTGAAAACTTCATTCATTAAATTTTCCCTAATGATGAAGAGTCTTTGAGGGATTGCTTTCTAAATGTAGAACATAATTTTTGGGTTCAGTGACTTCATTTGGTTTCGTGAAGAAGCAAAAGGGTAGGAGAAGGAAGTTAGGTAGGGAAATACTTTCAGCATCTGTGGGAAATTAGTCTTGACCAGATGCCCTCCCAAGAAAGTTATGAGGTACAAGAAGAAATTTCCTGTATTTTAGAAGACATTAAGATTTATCAGAATACACGTTTAATTACAGATTCTTCAGTGATGGTGAGGATTACTGATTTTGTTGGGTTTTCAGGGGTTCTAAGAGAATTATGTTTCCATCCCAAGTTGGGAAGTGTAGAAGGGAGAACTTACAAAATGTGTTCCACTATTCCTTCCTACTTTTAGTTTTTCTTTTTTAACGCACTAGCTTATTTTTTGTCCCTCTTCCATTCTCTGGATGTACACCCTCTCTTCTCATTATTCTATATTTTGATCCAGTCATATGCTTCTCAGTATGTTCTGCTGTTTGTTCTTTCCTTCTCCTTCCATATGCATTATGCTGCAGTTTTCCCCCATCTTCCTTTTCCTCTTGTGATATTCCCTGTGCCGCTTCCTCATCCCTCTTTTCCTTTGTTCTGTCTCTCCAATGCCTTTCTCCAATTCGTCTTTCTCATTTCTGTGTGATTATTGTGCTCACCTTTCTAAGTCAGTTGCTTCTCTGTATCCCATATTGATACTTTCAGAGGCAAAAATATTCTTTTATGTTAATTAGAGGGGTTCCTTTTTCAAGTATTCATGAAAAATTATTCCAGGTATAAAATACACTACACAAAACAACCGCCCCTCTAATTAGTACACTGAATAGTCTTTCCTTGTTGTTCAACTGCAAATCTGTTTTCATTATATCACAAACGAGGATTCTTCGGACATGGAACATACCCTAAGACATTTGAAGTATGCAAAGAAGAAGTTGTTCCTAATTATTTTAGGAATGCTATGATGTTTTTATTTTTGTATTATAAGTTTACATTTATTAATAATAGTAGCAGACAATAGATATTTAAAAAAAAAAAACCAACTTTAACTTTTTTCTTTCTTTGCCAGGTATGTCAATAAATAGTTTTCTTCCCTTCATCAAGGAAAAAAAAAAAACATTTTGATATTTTAAAATGTTTTTCTTCAAAATTAAATTCTGACAGTTGACGCGCTTGCGAAATATTTCAGTATGAATGAGCATGTCTTCCCAGATTGGAAGCTGTCCTAGCAAAGGTTTTTTGGAAGATCTGAACAGTTCTGGTGGTAGTTCAACAGTTCTTGGAGTCAGAGTTAACTGGTAATTAGAAATAACTGAGTATCTTGTTCAACTAGAATTAAAAATAACACAGTTCTATTTTGCAACCTAAAATTAATTTAATTGGCTAACCTTAAAATTTTCCTTGCAGGACAATTTTTATTCTGGTTTTGGTTTTTTTTTTGGTTTGGGCTTTTTTTTAAAAAACAAAACAAAACAAAACAAAAAACACCCACCCAAAACTTGTCTACAGCTATTACAGTTTTTATATTCTGGAAGGTATTAAAATTATCACCCCAATACATTTGAAGTCCTTGAAACACTTTAACAGCTATTATGGTGTACTCAACAGAAGAGGCCTGTTTTACTACTGCTACAGGAACAAACAGTAACAACCTGTGTTGTAAAATATGATAGGTTTTAAGCAATTGTGATTTCCCATCCTCCTCCTTTTTCTGAACTCTGGAGCCTGTGTTCTATTTCTGAGGCTGCAGAGGAAAGTGAAAGGATTCTGGAAGAATGTAAATCATGAGGTCATTAACATTTCAGCCCAATTTCTCTCCAGCAATGTGTAATCTTAACAGAGATGAATGATGGGATTCAGGATTCACAAGATAGATATTACGGGTCATTCCCCCATATTTCCTCATTTTCTTTCCCCTTTTGCTAATCCTAGTTTCACATAACATCATTCAATCAATTTCACTGCTGATCTAGAACTGTATTCTTCTGATATCAGATATTATATCAGATATATTTCTGGGTAGATATATGTTCTACCTTACTGCTTTTTGTGCATGTTCCCTTTATTTTTGTTTATGCTCCATTATAATATATGGCAGAAATATTTTCATTAATATCTCATTGTTTTAGTCCTTGAAACTGTACGGTCTTTTTTTTTTCCTGTTCCTTTGATATAAGTTCCTTCCTTAGATGCAGCATTTAAACCGCAATGATTATCTATCTGCCCTATGTGGAAAATGAAGGGAAGGAAATTATATCTTTTTCTTTCCCTTCCTGTTGGGGGTCTCATGTGACATGAGAAAAATATATTCTACTGTAAAGTGCTCTTAACATTCATTTCTTTGTTTTCATGTGGGGGAGGGGGAAGCAGAGGGGAATAGACGACATGGGATATTGGATTGCCACATATTTCTTCCATGCCTATTCAATTCTAAAAAATTAAAACAAACCAAAACAGGATTCTTAAGATTTTTTTTATTATTATTTGAGACATAATTTGGGAACAAAATAATTGGTTGACATTGAAAAGTAGGTCGTATGTGCTAACAATGGGTCTAGGACAGCAAAGTGTATGAAAGGTATCCTGTAAAAAAGGATTTTGCTAGGTACCAAAGCTGTGTCCATTAAAGGCAATGGTTTATGTGCAGGATGCTCCAGTCTGCTTGCTATGGGTGCTACCCCATTCGTCAGACCATTGTAATGGAAGCTTCCTATGGATACATATCAACTGTGCTGTATATGGAGAAAAGAGTTTTTCAGTTATTCCATCATCTTTCCAAAGGCCTGCATGAACACTACAGAAGGAAACTGAAAGTAATTGGTTTATATGCATGTTAAACATCTCTGCAGATTGTAGCTATGAAGGTGCAGAAGTTATAGAGTGTACGGGCCAAATATAGGGTAATCTTAATATACCTTTGATCCACAGTTGACTCTTGACTCTAATTTAAATCTCAGTTCCTTAGTTTCTCTGCATTTTATTGTAGCACCACATGCTAATTAACTAAAAGAAATAATTTATCTACTGGTGTTTTCATACTATCACTTTAGTATTTAATGAGATTCATTGGCTCATATTAAATGCTATTTCAAGAATGCTTCCGAGAACAAAAGAATATATTCACAATATTATGAGAAGAATTTGTTGATAGGCCTGTCTTTCCTACAGCTTTTTATATGCAGGTATTAAACTATCAGTTTAATCTTCAGTGGTTTTGTTTGACAGAGGAAAAATTGGTCATGCAGCTGTGGTTATTATTTTTTTGTTCAAGAGGTGAAAGGTATATTGAGATGGAGGAAAATGAGGTTTGGATTTAATGTTGCATGTGAAGAATGGCATGATCAATGAACCAACAATTCTAGATGACTACTACTTAGTGGTGCTTTGTTATTGACAGCTACCAGCATTCCAGTCCAAAAGGGCAGTAAAACATTCATACCGTGGTGCTCTCACAAAGCCGGCTTGTTAATCAGCAGTGTAAGGATGACACTGCTGACTAAAAAGTCTATTGTGACTTCATACACAAAGTCATACACTTAGTCTAGATGCCATATTCTGTAAGGGAAATAAAATACCCCAAAACTGGAGAAATTTCTTGATGAACTTGATTTTCCTGCATTTCAATCCCACTTCACTCAACAAAGTAGTTCTCAAAGCTAAAGTCTTATGCCAAAATGTTCTGTTGCACTGGGACCAGCATATTCTATCAAGCTGCTGAATATTAGGTAGATAGGGTCAGTCTGATATGGACAGTAATAACATATGTTGTTGGGAAAGTATAAATTTTATTATTACTATGAAAAATGTTCAAGTATTACTCCTGTTTAACATACATACGTTTGTATTACAAATACACAGTAATCAAGTAGAAAACACTAGAAGTTTGTTACTTCCATACCATTCCATTCTCCTCCTCCAAGGGATATCTATGACTAGATATGAAACTGACAGGAAGTTCTTTTTAATTTTTTTTTCCCCAGCAAAAGCTTCAGCAAAGGGATTTTATTACTATCAGAACAATCTGCTGAAAGATATCTATATTTTATGTCATATTTTAGTTGACTGTAATATTAACTGGTTTTTTTAATATAGTGCAGCAGAATAATATGTCATTCCAAGGAAAGCCAGGAAAGGACATCAGATTGGGATTTTTCTGCTCTGACTTTTCTGACTGAGAATAAAGATGGAGTGGGAAGTTCCTCCCTGTTTGATTTTGGGGTTTGTATTTAGGAGAGGAATTCCAGAATCCTTTAGCTGAAGCAGTGGATCTCTCGGGCGAGCTGGTAGTTTGTTTGTTAGGAAGAGTCATTTCAGAATTGCTTCAGGCAGCAGCTGGGTTTGATGGATCTTTCTCTTCCACTGAACTGCCTCCAGACCGAAAAACAGTTGAAGAATGTCATTCCCTGGTTTTAAGAGGTTGTTGCCAAGTCAACTTTATAACTATAGATACCTTACAATAAATACCTGAAATTTTTACCAAAGTGAAAAAAAACCAACTTCCCTTTCCACTCTGCAGAAATGTCATATTTTAAGCTTTTGGACATGGAGCTCAGATTCTTCCAGAGTTCAGTGTACATCAGTGTGTATCAGTGCCCCTCACTCAAAAGGCTTTTATAGTTATAACTATCTTGACAAAAAGGAAATGTATGCTAATGTGCTTTAGCTACAAGAAAATGTACAAAGTTACAAGGAAAAAAAAAGTTTATTGTTAGAAAGTAAAGCATGTACTGATATCAAACTAGAGTTGTGCAAATCAATCCTCTTTCTAGTGAGAACAGACAGATTAGACTGGAGAAATAGGATGGCCTGAAGCCAAGTTACAAAGAGCAGAGAAGCTAAGAAAGATTGATCTTGCCTTATTTCTGAAAGGATTAGATTTAATTTAGTAACTAAGAAAGTGCCTTCAACTTTTAAGGGTTTTTTTAAGTATCATTCCAAGATATTTTGCATTAAATTTGTTACAATGTTAACCTTTTATAGTGCATAGAGGGAAGAGAGTCCGTAGACAATCTGAATTTGATTCCCACCTTAGCCCAGGTGACAAAACCCACATCCATAGAAGGAGGGTAGGAGTTGGATGGACTCACCATAAAGGGAACAGCAACTGTCAAGATGCTGCACTCTGCTCTCCAGGGGGCCTTACCCTGGTCACCGGCCTTACCCCAGTCACTACTACAGTGAGAGCTACACTGCTGCAGGTTCATGACTGTTTATACTTACTCTTAGTATGGAGCTGGCTTGCACAGAGACCTCTGTCCAGTGCAAAGCAGATTCACTTTCAGGGATAATCTTAGAGAGTGCTTAGGTCAGAGAAGCTGGGACTACTGTAAAGACTCTGGATCCAGATTTTCAAGGCCATCCATATTTTTGGTGTGGTGAACTTGACTTAGAAACTGGCTTTCATGTTAGTGCATGTTTGAGAAATCAGCTTGTGCCAAATGTGGTGGTGGCATGGGGTTTTTTTGGGTTTTGGTTTTTTTTCTCTCTGAATTGGCATTTAAAATATGGCTTGTTATGCCTCTGGACCTCATTTCTGTCTCTGTAAAGTAGGGAAAATATTGCAGCAACCCAGCAGGGATAAGGTTTGAAAGAGGCCCCTGTAACAGGCTGAATCATACCATTATTTACCAGTATTATTAACATTAGAGCTATTACCATTGCTTCTGAAAGGGAAATGATGAAAGACTGGGTTTGTGTACCTGGCCCTTGCTCTCCCGCTTTGGATGAGGTTTTCTGGAAAAGAAGGTTTACAGACCAGTCAAGCTTCACATGTGTGCAAAGATCAAGATCCTTCAAAGCTCTGACACTATATTCTCTCTTTAGCTTGTTTTAGACATGTTCGTCTTTAGTAGTACTCCAAGGTTTAAAACTGACAGCAATACAGCCTTATAAAAAATAGGAAGTATCATGCAGAGGGATGAAGCAAATACTTTCCAGCACTGGAGCACACCTGATAGATACCATATAGTTTGGTAACAATGAAGATCTGTTTAAACAGGGTAAGATCTACCTTTTTTAGAGACACTTTCCTTTACCTGAATATGCAGTGAGTATCTGATGAAGTGGTATAGTCCTTGCTCTCCATTTTCCCCTGCCGGGTGGTGTCGCAAAAACTGTAACATCACATGCTGGAGTTTTCCTTCTGACTGGCTTTCTGGTTTTGTTTTTGTGTGTGTGCAGTTTTGAATCTGAATCTTTTTAGCTAGAATATGAGAATGACTAGTGATATCAGGTCCCTTAGTGATCCTGCTGAGATAATGCAGCCTGGTTGGAAGACTGTGGTATTAAAAATAATAAACCCAACAATAACAAACCTCTTCTTATAACATTCACCTTCCCTGTTTATTAGAAAGCAGCATATGCCTGGATACATTTATCGGTACAGTATTTGTTATTCTCTAAAGAGTGGCAGGCTCCTGTCTCACCCTCTCAGCTGGGTACCCCAATGCACGGCCGTCACATTGGGTTGTGCTGGCAGCCTTGCCTGCAGGGCAGAAAGAGCAGGGCAGCCTTTTTGTGCCCCGCCAGACTCCCAGAAGGGGGCAGGGTTTTTCTTTCATTAGCCAACTCTTCTGTGCTTTCGTTTCTTTCTCCAGTCTAAAATTTTACAGATACAGCTTGGGAAAAATAAATTATTAATAAATGCAAATTAAATCCCAAGTACTGTTGTTGGGGCAGAAATATATTACAGAAAGCTTGCAAGCTACTGGAGGTTTTAACTAAAGAAAGTATATTACTGAAAGTCATTATCAAATATAAATGCGTAGGCCTGAAGATGAGCCCATTAGTATCTAGATTTAGTTTTCCAGAGTATTTACTTACTGTAGTCCACATTATGCTGACTTTATAGACTGGCAAGTAGTTGATTACTTATTTCTCAAATGGATTTACTACAAACTACTTTAGCTGTGTTTGTTTGGAATTGTGAATTTTGCAGACATCACTACCTGATGTGTAATCAATTTAAATTGCTTCAATCTTACAAAACTGTGCTGGTTTTGGCTGGGGTAGAGTTAATTTTCTTCATAGTAGCTAGTATGGGGCTATGGCTTGGATTTGTGCTGGAAACAGTCTTGATAATACAGAGATGTTTTTGTTACTGCTGAGCAGTGCTTACACACAGTCAGGGCCTTTTCTGCTTCTCACCCCACCCCACCAGTGAGTAGGCTGGGGGGGCACAAGAAGCTGGGAAGGGACACGGCTGGGACAGCTGACCCCAACTGACCAAAGGGATATTCCAGACCATAGGGCATCATGCTCAGTATATAAAGCTGGTGGAAGAAGAAGGAAGGGGGGCACATTCAGAGTGATGGTGTTTGTCTTCCCAAGTCACCGTTACACGTGATGGAGCCCTGCTTTCCTGGAGATGGCTGAACACCTGCCTGCCAGTGGGAAGGAGTGAATGAATTCCTTGTTTTGCTTTGCTTGCGTGCGCAGCTTTTGCTTTACCTATTAAACTGTTCTTATCTCAGCCCACGAGGTTTCTTACTTTTACCCTTCTGATTCTCTCCCCCATCCCACCGGGGAGGAGTGAGCGAGCAGCTGTAGGGGCTTAGTTGTCGGCTGGGGTTAAACCATGACAAAAACACAGAGCTTTTACCTAGCGCTTGCTTTCTCTCTTCCTCTCTTTCTTTCTCTCTTTCTTTCTCTCTTTCTCTCTCTTTTCTCTCCTTTTCCCCTCTCTTTCTCTTGTTCTCTCGTTCTCTCTCTGTTGCGCTCTCTTCTCAGCCTTTTGAATGCATGGACAGGCAAGAAGCTACCTGCAGTCCCAGGCGTCTGTGCTGGGATTTGACATAAAGGGGTGAGTTTTGTGAATACCCCTCACTGAAACAGGGACTTAGGGAAGTTAATACAAGAACTGAGTATTCAATTAGGAGTGGGGTTTTTTTCACAAGTCTGCAGCTGCCAGTATAATCTTTCCCAAAAAACATCAGGGGTTCTTTAAACTTTTTCTACTGATTATCTGAAAGCAATTTATTCTTGTCTGGGTGGGCATTTTTGAAGGTTGCAAACACCACAGGATATTGCATTCAATAACACATTTCAATAAGTAGAGAGTCTTTGAAAATCTTTCTTAATTAATATGTAGAAAGGATATTTTTTTTTTATTAGCAGTAATATGAACACCAACCCTAACAGCTAGTCTGCTGTTGGGTATTTCCTACTATGCTGTAGTTTTGTTATCAAAAAACTAAGGTAATATGGTCTGTTAACTTGATGACATCTGTAAGTGACTCTATTGAGAAAGAGTGCAAGAAAATAAAATGTCAGTTCTTCAAAATCTAATGATGGTTTTAAAAAAAAAAAAAAAATCATTCCCAAACATAACTTTAGTTTTTTCCACACATCTAGCCCTGTAAAATGAATGCATCTGACCTGGAGTATATCCATAATGTGCAGGACACGCACACAAAAAAAATATATTCCAGTATTAATTTGTTGTGTTTTGAAAATACATCTTTCTTATTTCATATTATTTTTCTTTTTATCTGTCTAACTACTATCACTAAGTTTAAATATCCAAGACAAGGTACTCAGGTGGTGTCAATCAGCACAACTTGGTTGACTTTGGTTCTGCCAATTTAAACCAGCTGAGGTTATGGCTCTTACAGTATTCTTTAAAAAGTGATAGTGAAACATTTCCTTTGTGTTAGCTGGAAGGGCTGCAGCACATTCTATTTTTCTGAAAGTGATTGTAATGGAGCATGTGTCACCTAAAATTAATTATATCACCAGCTAGGGCTTCTGAGCTGGTGCTATAGGCCATACTGGGAAAAGCTTTAAAAAAGTGCTTATGAGGCTTAGGAACCTGATTTCCACTTCAGAATTGATGCTAGCACTGAGATACTTAGTTTCAGCTGAAATAACGATACAATGTTATTTTGAAAATCTGCTCTGCACTCACATTAGAACTCTCATTTAAGACTTCAGTAGGAGTTTCGTCAAACAGCTAAAGCACCATATATCCTTGGTGAAACCCAAATTCGGAGGGACATTATGACTCACTAACTTCCAGCTCATGGGAAAACCCAACATACACTTTTTCCACATACTTTGTCTCTCTCATAATTCTTTTTGTTCCTGAAGAAAGAGTGGAGAATCTGGTGGTTCATTTCTCTTTCTCTTTCCTGCTTTTTCCAGTTCGTGTGAGCTCTGGCATTGAACCCAGACAAGAAAAGGTCATCACTGTAGGAATGAACAGCACATGGGACCACATTTCTTTTAAACAGATGGCAGCCATGTACTGTTGCAAACAGACAAAGCTGTCTTGCTTCATCCATGTGCAAATGTGATGATTAGGGCATTCTTCTGACACTTGAGAGAAGGAGATATAGTTTCCTTCAAGCTGAGGAGGAAAAGAGGCCTTGTTTCCCCTTTCCTGACTCTGCTTCAGCCAGAAAGCTGTTATGTGGAAGATAAGCACAGGCATTGCTACTGCTACTATCTTTGCTTGAAAAGAAAGGACTGATCCGTCTGCTTCTTAAAGAAAACAAACAAACAAACAAAGACCATACAGTTTTAGGTAGATGCTTATTCTGAAGAGAGGATTTTGGAGTCAAGATCCTAAGTAGAGAGCAATGCCTGCACGCAGCCCCAGGTGAGGCACTTCAGTTTTGGAGAGAGGACGCGTCTGTTGTATGGTTGAAGGCTTCACAGTTCCCGGTGCCAGACTATGGATTTGGATTTTGCTCTAGCAGGAAGATTTCTAAAATGTGAGGTGTTGCACCACCTGACTTCAGACACACTGGTCATTCTTCATGTGGCTGGCCTTTACTATTTCCTTGAGATCAAAAAATTGCCGAAATTTTCAGTAGCTATTTATCAAACTAATAAGGCAAAGCAGCTGGGCTAAACTGCCATGCAACATAAAGAAAAGGAAAGTTTTTCCAGTTGACTGAAATGACCTTTTGATTTAGGGCTAAGAATAGCTGCCTGTTTTCTAAGCATGATAAAAATGTCATTAGCCAAGAGTCCAGTCCTCAAAAGTTAGAACAGTAGGAGAATAATTTGCATTAGACTGTCAAATAGATTATGAAGAGCCATCATTAAGATCCACACCTGTATTTTTTCTTTCTTTTTTTTTTTTTTTTTTTTTTTTTTTTTTTTTTTTTTTTTTTTTTTTTTTTTTTTGTACTGGATCATAATCATAAAACCAGCACATAAAATTGCCTGCCTTGTTTCTGACATGCCCCACATATATTTGGTTCACCAAGGTCTTACTCTATCTAATCTGACAAGAGTCCAAACTGCTTTATGCATAATAAATAAAGGCCTTTGTGACATAAAACGGCCTGTGTTCCCATGCCCTGTGCTATTTTTCTGGGCCATCTGGGATGTTGAAGGTTTTTGGACTTTTATTGTTTTGGGGTTTTTTTCCTGACATACTTGTGCTCAGGTGGCTGAAGAAAAATGTACTTATCTGAGATGACAAGCAGCAGCTAGTTTGAATCCAAAATGAAATGACA
>WAAD01013629.1:23573-35050 GCA_013389945.1 Fregata magnificens | reverse complement strand
TGTCGGGGAGCAAAACCAGCCCATTAAAGTCAGGGCTGTGGTTGTAAATCAACAGAGCCGCTGCTATTTCCATCTGCTGCTAGCAGCGCCTCTTTGGGAGCAGGGCAGAGGCGGTGGCCCCCCCGCCCCAGGTGCGTGTCGGGGGGATTTCGGCAGCCACCGGGCCGGCAGCACGTGGCACGCACGTGGGCCGGTGAGTAGGCAGCTCCTCGCAGGGTCTGGTAGCTTCTGCGAGCCTCCACAGGCAATACCAGTCCTACGGAGGTGAAGAAATGGGTCAGGACCTCGGGGCTGGTCCTAAAGGTACATAGGCATCCCCAACTTCTTCTTATTTTTCTTTTTTTTCATGAATAACCAAATAATTATAGCTTGGAAAAGAGATATCAAAAAAAAAAAAAAAAAAAAGATGACATCTGAGGGACTTGTGGATATTTTCCTTCAAATATTTGCAAACTGCCAAATCACTTTGTCCATTTGGGAGAGAGCCAGCCCCGAGGAGCCATGCTGGTGACGGTCCGAGGGGCTCGGCTGGACGTGCTCGCACGCAGCGGGAGGGAGCGAGCAGCGGAACTGCTGGTTCCCCTTCTCTTCCCAAGCTAGGGAGACCCATTCCCTGGGGACATACGAAGATCCAGTCCCACCCCGTCCTCATCCCAGCTGGAAAGCAAGGGGACTGCTTATCTCCGGCAGCAGCCTCCCAGTCTCCATAGCCCTGCCCTTTCCTGCGGCTGCAGCGGCCAGCCCCGTTGCCCAGCTCATTCAGTCTCTGCGCAGGAGACGGAGCTCCCCGAGGTCTCCCGCCAGGAGTTAAATCCACTCTTGCGGGGACACAGGACCACTACACACCTCATCAGCCGCCGCTCCGTAAGCAAACAGCAAGGCTTGCTCTTATCTCTGCAGATACCCATCCGTAGGTGTGCTGCGTGTACATCCTTATCCACCAGCGTTTACTAAATGAAGTGCGTGGATTATGGTTTCTATATCGAGCTTTATACTTTGGGTATGTTTTTATATACACTAAAGCAGTAGGAACGGGTGTCTGGACTTGTCACGTGTTTATTTCAATACCAAAAGACGCCCCAGAGAACACGTTTGTTCTTTAATCAGACAACAAAGGTCAGAGAGCGTAGCGATGAGCGAGCAACAAAAATATAAGACCAGACCACAAAAAGCTGAAAAAGATAAAAAGGAAAGAAAGAGGCCTGCTTTCTCCTTAGCTCTAGCACTTGGGATCTCTCTTGCTCTTGTGCCTGCATGGGGAAGGGAAGGGAGAGAGCCCACGGACCCTCCCGGGCCAGACCTCTTTCCAGCAGTACCCGGGACTGCCGAGGGCTGGTTGTGCTGGTCCCAGCGGGGCCCTTGCAGGCGCCTGCGCCCCAGCCCCCGTCCCCATCTCAGCCTGCCCTCACCGATGGTCTCTGCACGCCACATCGGAGGGGACCTGGCCTTCAGGAGGCGTCCCCTTCCCAGGCTCCGTCAGCCAAGCTCTGCCCACGTGCGCGGCAGGGTGGTTTGCACCGACACCATCGCCGACAGCAAGCAAATCATCACCCCACTTTGCCCACCCAGGCCTTATTCCACCGCAAACACGGCGGGGTTTGAGCCGTGCCCGGTGCAGGCAGCCGGCCGAAGCCCGTTGGCAGCTCCCGCATCCACCCGAGCATCCCCTGCTCTGCAGGCAGGCTTTCGCCAGACCGAGACCTCCGCAGCTCCTGCTCTCTCCCTGCCGGTGCTGCGGACGGCAGCCCGAGGGTACCCGAGCATCGCAACTTTCGCCGCAGCACACAACTTTCACTAACCCCCCCCCTTTCCATCACAAAAGACGCACTTAGAGGACAGCTTTCCCAATCCCCAGAGGCTATTCCCGCAGCATCCCCGCCTCGCCCCCGGGCTCTTTGGGGTTTTCCCACCGCAAANGGGGTGCGCAACGGAGCAGCCCCTCGCTGCCTGCCGTCCCCCCGGGCACCGCCGGCGGTTTGCAGGCTGAAAAGCCGCCGGCAATCCTCGCATTAGCACCTCATCAGCTCCCCGGGGACCCCGCAAACACAGCCCGCCCCGCCGAGGAAATACCCCGGGCCTTGTGAATGCAGAGCCCCCGGGGCAGCAGGAGGAGGAGGAGGAGGATGCTTCCTGGCCCCGGGGGCGCAGCTGCCTCCAGCCCCAGCATCTCGGGTGGGCAAACAGCACCTGGGAGGGCAGGGATGCCAGGATGTGGATTCAGGAAGCACCCCCCCACACACATACAGATGCTAATGGGCTCCCCATTATCCCCGTCCCCCCGCTGCAGAAGGGGACGCTTCCCCTCCTCTCGCTCCGCCACGGGATTAGGCCCAGCGCGGGGGGCTTCGCCGCTGGCACGCACCCGACGGCCTTGGGAGGAAGGTTCCCCGCCGTTGGTGGCAGGGACAGGATTTATTCTCCGGTGGCAGCTCGCAGCCATGAACGACACCGTGAAAAACAGCAGCCGCTGGCACGTCCTTTGTTCGGGATGCTGCAAAAAAAGCAGCCCCGTGGTTGCGGAGGAGATAAAGCAGCGTGTCAGTGCCGCAGAGGTCAGGGCTGGAAATTTAGCATGCCGATACCTCCCCTGCCCAATTCACGGGGCCAGCAAAAGTAAACAGACGTTCTCGGAGGGAGCAGGGGAAGGTTCGAGAAGTGCACGCTTTCTGCTCGGGCAGAAACCTCAGCCAGGGCCTGGAGAGAAGAGAAAGGCACCCACAGCCCTCCCTGCTGCACCGCTGCTGCTTGTTCTGCTCCTTCAATCCCTGCAAGGATGAAAGCCCTCTGGTCCTTTCAAACCCCTCTGACTTGCCTATACACGGTCCCAAGCCACCTGCAACTGCCTTCAGACTCTCCAGAGCATATAGCGGTGACATGACACGGTTTGCCTATGGAAAGCCTTTCTCCCAGCTTTTGGTGACCCTGTGTGTAAAGAAAGGTGCGTGTAAGAGCGTGCCCACGGGCCGGGAGGCAGCGGCACGCCTAGCACACCAATATGCTCACCAGGCACCCGCCATTCTTGGCAATAAAACTTCCCTGGGTGTTTGCTCGCTTCCAATAGCGAGGAGCTCGGTGTGCCGGTGCCTGTCCTATTTGGAAAAGCAGTCCTTCAGGTTGGCAGGAGAACCGGGGAAGCACCTTCCAAAGCAAACTGCAGGCCAGCTGGAGCGGGATGCTCGGGAAGCCCTCCGGTACGCTCGGGTCCCAGCACAAAGCTCCTCGTTAGGGCGGATGGGAGCCAGCGCTCATCCCCCCCGCAGGGATGCGATTATTATTACTATTGCTCCCTCGTAAGGGTGAAAAGGAGCGCTTTCTTTACAAATAACAGAGGCTGGCTCGCAATCTGAACTTATCAAGAAGTAGAGATGGTAGACTCAGAAAGGGGAAAATAAACAAATTTGGAAGCAAACTAACTGAGCAATCCTCCACTTATCTCCGAGTCACAAGTCCTGCTTTGCCGGGTGCCAGCCGATAACATCGCTAAGGCAATATAAGGCATACAGCTCTCCGCAGCACTTTAGCTGAGTGATGCAATCAGAAACAATCCTGAACTCGGCTCTTGGCAGATAAAACCTTTTCTTGTCCCTCAGACAGCTGAAATCAGCTCCTGCTGCCGCGTCTGCCCGGTGCTCCACGCTGGCATTTCGACAGAGCCGGGGGGCTGTTTCCAAAGCCAGGTGCCTCGTGTCAAGAGCGGGCACCCCTTCGGAGAAGAGCTGACTTGGGGACCTCACGCGCCGCAGCGAGAGGCTGCGGCCCGTGGGATGGCAGGGATAGGAACGCTGCAGGGATCAGGGCTCGCTCCAAGCTCAGGCCCTCCCTGCGCTATCTCCTCCCTCCTCCTAGCAAAGGTGTTGCATAAACCAAGGCGCTGACCTTGTCAGAGGCCCTTTGCTCTGCCGGCTTGCAAGATCCAGGGCAAGGCACGCCCCAAGGGCAAAGCCCTCCGTCCCACGCAGGCTCTGTCTGCGGGGCCCACGGGCGCCCAGTCCCACTGCCGCTCCACGAGGCACCTCGGCTACCTGCAGCGTATCGGAGCGATGTGCCGGGCAAGGCAGGCGTGCTCCCCAGCTGCAGCTCTCCCTGCTGACGAGCGATCCCATCTGATGCCCTGCTCCTTCTGAGGCACTTCCACTGTTGCAAGAGTGGTGCCCTGCACCGCTCTGCCTGCAGGCGGGAGCCTCCAGGTTTGCAAAAAATACATGTTACATCCACACCAAAGCCCTTTTGACTCCCCAACCGATGAGCAGACCCCAAACACCGTCTCAACTTGGGCACCCAGGACTACCAGCCACTTTGAAAAGTACACGGCAAAGCATCATTTTCAAGAAGCTGTTCAGGTTTCAGCATGAAGCGTAACGCGCCTTAAAATACACCACAGCTTAGCTGCAGTCACGTAACCCAATGTTTCTGGGAACAGACCGCTGTTAAGCATCACATTTTCCCCAAGCCGCAAGGAGAAGGCTATCGAGGCTGCGCCACGTCCTTCACGCAGATGCGGCCATGTGTTCATCAGTCACACCCCTGTCCCCAGCATCACCGCCCAAGGATTTGTCCCGGAGAGACCCTCACCAACGTCACCATGGTCCCAAAACACAGAAGACGTTGTATGACGGGGGATCCCTGCACGCAGCTGCCGGCACAGGCACTCGCTGAGACACACAAGGCATCGGTGGGCGAGAGCTCCTCGCAGCCTTGTTTGACTGAAATAATTTTATTTGAATACAATATGCTATTTCAACAATTTTAAGTTGCATGGGGTTATTTAAGATGGATTCAGTTTTAATTTAATCAGTTTAATGGGATTTTATATTTTTAGATATAGCACCTCCAAATTGTCTGATTAACTTTTCAGAATCAATACGCTTAACAGCAAAGCATACAATTACACAGGTAAATGACCTCCTCCGTGGCTTCTGCATGAGCAATCACTCTGCTTCGGCTTGCACCGTGGGGGTGCAGATCCGCCCCCCCCCCGCTCCTCCTCCCCGGTTCAGTGTGGCAGCCCAGCCCAGCCCCCCTCCCCGACTCACGTTCCCAGAGGAAGAGGGTCTCCGGGGCAGCACGGCTGGTGGGATGCTGGAGGAAGGCCACCAGCCAGTCGGGTTTGCTTTCACACACCATTTTTTAATTGCAACATGTTAAAGACCCAAAGCATCCCTAGAAAGGCTGGGCTGGGACTGCATCCGTTGCAGCGTCCCTGGCAAACGGGCCCCGGTTTGCCTGGCAGTGGCACAGGGGGCTAGCTCCAAGCCGTCCCACCCCCTCGCCTTGCCCCTTTGCACCTCCCTGTCCCCCCAGATGCGGGTGCGGGAGCCGGCCCCATCTCACACCAGCATCGCTCCCCACACAGGGCGTGGGTCACGTACTGCTTCCAGCTCCCAATTTATTCCACCAGCCTCAAATATCCCCCTTGCTTTTGTCAAGTTGCATAATTTTTGAACTTACATACTTGAAAAATTCTTTTAGAAATGTCAAGGTGACTGGCGTATTAAAAATGAGCCAGAGCAAACAGGAATGACATTATTTTAATTCTTTCAGTGCCAGGTCATTTTCTCTGTAATAACACAGCTTAGATACCAGCCTCCTGCCCCTTGCATCATCCTTCCCATTACTTTCTCGGTTGTTTTTATTTGTTCATCTGATAGATAAAAGCAAAGGGGGGGGGGGGGGGGGGGGAAGCCACCACTGTTGTGGAAACCCCTTTCACCAGGATTTAAGAGATTTGTTTCCCAAATCCCACTGAAGTTTCACAGGATTTGGGCAAATTCAAACTCTCTCGAAATCTCTGACCTAACACAGTAAAATCCCATGTTTTCTTTTAGTATCTGGGCGATTTTCTTCAGGGAAGCATTCCAAATTTACACACCAGACCACGCGTTATTGTGGTAATCTGTATCAGTAATACCTGGTGCATTCCCAGCCGCAGGGTACAAAGCGCATCGTGTTGGTTTGCAGAGGAAGGAACCGAGGTCTGGAGAAGTCAGGTCCGTTAGCAGGGCCAGGACTAGCCAATGCTCAAAAGTTCTGCCCTTTCCACTGGGCTATGCTGCTCCTGGAGGTGGCCAGCAAAAATACACACCTGTATCATCCCGATTGTAGACTGTGCCCCTCCCCTGGGGCTATAAACACCCTGCAATTTGCAGAATATTTATAATTAATGCACCACACAGTAAAGGAAATCCTGTGACGGCTCAAGGCACAGCAGCACTGTGATCCAGCTGAAGCCATTTGGTTAAAAGAAAAAAAAGAAGTAAAACGCATTTCTTTTCCTTTGGCTCATGGGCACCAAGCCCCGCAGCAGCTGGTGGCAGGGCACAGGGGGATGCTCCTGGCTCTGCTTTTGGCAGCGGGGTTTTACCCCTCTCCTCGCACCACATCTCTTCGACCAACAACCCAGCTGCTCTAATTTGCTAAACAGCAGAAGATCCACCTTTTCCCGGCAGGGTTTGTTTTCTGCTGGATCAGAGAGTTGAACCGGCTCGTGGAGGAGCATCGGAGCAGCAGCAGGAACACGCCGCAGGGACCGGAGGGGGACCTTCCCCCACCAAAGAGAGCTGCATCGCATGCATTCACCTTCTGCAGCACAGGTGCCTAGGCCCCTGGGCTCAGAAGGGCTCGTGGCTTGGAGGTACCACGTTGCAGGGCTCGATGAGGTGAAGGAAAAAAAGCTATTCTGAGAGCCACCCACGCCCCCGACCCCCTGGCAGAGGGTGCTCTGCAGGGGCAGCAGGAGGGCAGGCGCCCCTGGACCACAGCATCCCCGCTTCGGAGATGCTGAATGCCATGTAAAACGCCGAATATCAAATAGGGAGGAGAGGGCACCTTCCCTGCCTTCCTGACCGGCACTGGGTTGCTGAGAATCAACCGGGGGAGCTGGTTACATCCAACACTGCCACAGCTGTTTGCTTGAGCAAACAGCAGCCAAGCCTTCAGGCCTCTTTCTGCTCATCCAGCTGCCAGACCTCGCTCCGACTTCAGGCAGGAAAACACATTTCCTCAGGTAGGGCATTAACGATGCGATTGAACTAGGGAGTTATTTTTTTCCTCCAGCTGTGCATACAGTAAGTAAAGCCCGTGAGTCAATGGGCGCTAAGCTCGCACTTCAGCGCTAAGCCTGCACCACGGTGGATTTAAGTGCGTTCCCAGGCTCTCCACGGAGCACGCAAGCAGACCCAGGCAGGGGGCTTGCAGATGCACCGGCATCCCACCCCTGCCCCCAGGAAAGCAAGGGGGATGCCCTCTCCAGCCCAGTTTGCATCACCTTAAACAATACGGAGGGTTCTTCTCTGGCCCGCTCTCCTCCCCGCGGCAGGTGGGTAGGAAGCAGAGCTGAACGCAGAGGAGCCGGGTTTAAGGGCAGCATTTACACGGCTTGGAGAAAATCACTCGTGAAAAACTGCTGAAACTGTGGCCAGCTTGAAAGCAGACAATTAGAAATAGTGCTCGGCAGCGCTCAGGCATAAGCCTGCGCTAAAGCACAGAGGGCAATAAACACGCTGCTGCGAGGAAAAAAAATTATATATTTTTTCCAGTGTTTGTCTGAGCAAACAGAAGCTATTTGCAAATGGTTTTGAGGTGGCAGCGGCCTTCCTCTGCGAGTGCCAGAGACTCAAGAAAGCGCAGGGGGTGTTTCCTCACCCAGTGCAAACAGGGAGACGCGCAGCCAGCCCGTGGTCCGGGCACCCCGGCAAGAGGGCGGCAGCCTCTCCTCTCCTCGGCAGGTGATCCGGCCAGACCCCTCCGCCTGTGGGGAAGGGTGGAAGAGGCGAGAGTCCTTCAGTCCGACCACGCAAAAAACCAACCCAAACCAAAAGCAGCACCCTAACGCACGGAGGGGGCCGGGGGGCGGCGGGCGCACAGCCCTGCAGGGCCCCGCGAGCCCCAGCTTTCCAGCAAGGGCGCACCTCTGCGGGCCAGCCGGGGACTTTTCTGGGCGTCGGAGCCCATCCCCGTGGCCAGCAGCCACCGTCCCCGCAGACCTGGCCCGGCCCGCCCCGACGGGGGGGACCACGGGCAGGGCGAGATGCTTTCCGGCTCTCTGGTTTCCTCCAGCCGGAGCGTGCCTGGGCAGAGTTGCTCTGCAAGGGGAGCAGCTCCAGGTTTTCTATTTATGGGCTCTATTCATCCCCAGCCGGGTTTCGGCGGTGCCCTGCCGTAAAAGTTGCCTGCTTCTCTGTCTTGGCAGCCAGGAAACCTCAGCCAACTTGAGGAGACCATAGGAAACGGCAAAGCCTCAGGCTCCAGCTCTCCAAAATAAGGTGCAGCTAAATTAATATGGTGTGAGTGACTGGCAAAGTGATGTCACCTCGGCCTTACAGCAAGCGGCGGGGGGGATAAATGCATCCCTCTGTCCTGACTTCATCCCACTCTTCCCAGAAATGCCCCGGCTGGGCTGGAGGAAAGGCACTGCAAAAAGCTGCAGCTCGAGACGGAGAACGCACGCACTGAGGGAAAAATTGGGGAATATTAAGGGATTTAACATGAAGCCGTCATTGCCTTTCTTTCACAGCAGGAAGGGAAATCCTCCTTCTCTTTTTTTTTTTTTTTTTTTTTGGTACTAAGAGAAACGCTCACGCTACAACCAGGGGCTCTAAGAAACATCCCCATCATTTCCAGCGAGGCACTTCAGAGAATTGTGAGATTTGGTGACCACAAGCACCTTTTGAGTTTCACCTGTTTTCAGTGCTTTCCCCTTTCTATTGGTTTTGTCCATAGCTAAAGGGATAAACCGCAAACATAACTCCCATCAAGAAAAGCACCATATCCCTCCTACATCAGCATTTGGACCAAATACTGAAGGCACTGTAGCTTCTGAGCACTCATTTGGCTGCTGTATTGCTGTACAGCACGGCTTGCTGCAATTTCCATCGGAAATTCAAGCTCATCCATTACCATGCCTGCATTTAATCTAGCAGGATTTAGACAAATTCCACTACGCTATTCAAATATTAATTAAGATTTCTCACCCGGCGCATCCTGCATATCCTTTCAAACAGCTTTCATCCCTCCAAATCTGGGAGACGTTTTTTCGAGTAGGTTTATGGCAAACAGGCAGGGGCTGGCAGGCGCCGGGGGATGAATGGCAGCCTGGCCGCCTTGCCATCCCCCAGGCCCCTCGAGAGCCGAGGAGCCTGGCAAAGCCTTCGCTGCAGGGATCGGACCGGAGCAGGGCAATGGGTAATTAGCTGAATTACTCCCCTCTCCATCCTCAGCTCCCTAGGTTAAAAGGTCGGTCCAGTCTCGGGTGATCCGGGATTAAGGGGTTCCTTCCTATTGCCGGAGCTGAGAGAAATCCAGCTCTTTGCTCTTGCTGCTCTGCTGTCTTGCATGGCCAAGCATGCATGCCCACTTAGCCATCCGCTTGCTGGGTTACTCTTCTTGCTTTAAGTTCGTTAAATACACCCGCGGGCATAAGCCTTGCAAATCCACAGGGTTCAAGTGACATAAGGGTCCCCTCAGGGCCATGCCTCTGCCCCTTCCCCACTTTGTCAGGGTAGTTTTTCCTGTAAGCTTTATTCAGCATCGGCGCTCTATGGACCAACCTGAATATTTATGCCAATAAAGCCAAGGTTTGGGCAGAGAGAGAGAACTCGTGCACAGAAACCCGCACTTTGATGCGTGCAAATGAAAAACCTAACTTAAGGGTAAGGGCACAGGCCAAACTCGACAGCCCTGAGCGAGTGGGGCTTGGGGAAGGGAAAGAGGGGATGCAGACAGGGCATCCCACCGTCCAGCCGGCAGCCGTGCCCTGGAGCCAGGCTGTGCCTCCCGCAGCCCGTGCCACGTCTCCCAGCCCACGGAGAGGACGTGAGAGGCATTTGGATAGAGCAGGCTGGAAAGCTGGGTCAGACGGGGCGCAGCGAGCCGACCCTGGCCAGTGCTCACTCCAAGACGTGTCCTGTGTACCTTGGCCACGACCCCAGCCCAAATTGGCGGCCGGACCCACACCGTGTCCCCCCTCTGCGACGGCTTGCAGGGGGTGGGGGTGTCCAGGATGATCAAGATCTGGGGACACCCCTGCATCCCCAGGGTTGTCTCCCATCCCATGCACCCCACGCCTGGGGGTGGCTCCCCCATCCCCAGGCTCCCCAGGTGTGAATATTTGGAGGAGCAGACACAGGGGCATTGAGCAGGGCTGTGAAATGCAGCAGTGTCTGCCACACTCCCGGCCGGCACCGCCAAGCTGCCAGCATCCAGGAGCTGCCGGGACACCAGCCAGGGCAGGAATAAGTAACACCACTGTGGTTCCCCAGACCATGTAAACAAATACCTGCTCAACCCAGCTCCCTGCCTGAGCTCTGCCGCTGACATCGGGGGGGGGATGCACAGAGCCCCGACCTCCATCTCTCCCTATGAGCAGAGATAACGCCGCCTCCTCAGCCACTGGGGAAGGGAAAGGTATTCAGGTGTTTGTATACCATCCAGGTATTCTGGGGATAAAACAGCAGCAAAACCCCCTGGAAGGTGTCAGCAACCTGCCTGCAAGCAGGGCTGAGGAGCAGGCAGCTGCATCCTTCCCTTGCACGGGCCGAGCAGGACCCGTGTAGGTAATACGCCACATGCTGACGGCAGGAGCAGGGGTCTCGGTGTGCACACATGAGCAGAAACACCGCCAACCTTCCAAGCTTCACCTGGGCGCGCTTTTTTTTTTTTTTAGATATTCGCTTCATAAATGCACAAACTGCAATAAAGGCCTTTTTCCCTTATCATTTGTATGGGGATGCACATGTTGACGACTCTCCTGAAACACTTCTCCAGTAGCAAGGTGGCTTTTAAACTACACAAAGTTTCTTTCTGTTAAATGCCCTTATTCACCAGAAATGGTTACTTTCCTGAAAACTGTTTTTCCCCACGAGGCAGCAGAAACCCCAAAGTTAAGAGGGGCAAAAGCTTGGAGAGTTTAAAGATACTATTTTCCGGAAAAACAAAAAGGCAGCAGCTGTGCCGAAGACGTCCACAGGGTATCGGCCGTTAACCGAGCTGCTCAAAAGCTGCCGGCCAGTTATATTTTGGCCAGAAAACTGTTCCTAATCAAAGGTGCAGTTTTACCGCACCTCCCAATAGCACAGTATTTTAGGAGGGGAACAGAAGTTTTAAAACTGGTCAGTACCCGCTTGTTTGGTATTTTGGACGGATCCTCTCCCGACGCTTCTTAAATAAGTTTTCTTGACTGGAACTGACTTTCTGCTTTGAGATCGCAAGCGATGTTAAAAAAACCCCTCAAGCATAAAAATAAAATAACTGGAAAGTGCCAAACCCAAGAGCCGCCCGGAGCCAGGCTACCTTTCTTCGCAGCCCTGCGGGCCAACCTGCTGGCAAAGCACGCCGGCGGGGTTTCAAACGCACGGCAGCCTTAAGAATCGTGGTTACGGCACACGGGAAATTCCCTTTGAAAAGATCGATTCCCTTGCTTTGGTTTGCTAGCCCGGGCTGGAAGCAGCCCCATGACCACCCCAAAGGCCGGTGCAGCCGGC